>CAUYLG010022435.1:0-95182 GCA_963573385.1 Cacajao melanocephalus | reverse complement strand
GAAGGTGAGAGGCACATCTCACATGGCAGCAGACAAGAGAACTTGTGCAGGAAACTCCCCTTTATAAAACCATCAGCTCTCATGAGACTTAGTCACTATCATGAGAATAGCACAGGAAAGACAGGCCTCCACAGTTCAATTACCCACCCCCGGGACCCTCCCACAGCATGTAGGAATTCTGGGAGATACAATTCAAGTTGAGATTTGGGTGGGGCACAGCTAAACCGTATCAGTAGTTTTTACACTATTTTCCTGTTACACACTGGCTTACTACACCCTGCAGGAGGTGAGAGCTCACCACAGCTGTCATTTCTCCTGAGCCTTTGACTGAATCAACCCTGTACCCAAGTCTGGATCACATGCTTTGCAGTGAGAACTTCGTTCAAGCCACATGGCAAGCCGGCAGGATAAATAATAAGATCTTCTTTCTCTAGAGGAAGGGAAAACAGAGCCTCAGAGCAGGGAAGCAATTTCCTTAAAGTTACCCAGAAAATAAGTGGCAAATATGGGATTCAAATACGGGTCTTTGGAGCCCACAGTCCACATTCATTCACTGATGTCTCAATAAATGTTTGTCCCTTCCAACTCTCTTCTGCAAATCGTGCCCCAATCTTTTGAAATGAAGAATTGTTTGGCAAATGGGAAACCTGATTTTCTGCATCCTGGTAGCAAAGAATGGTTTGCCAATTCAGTTCAGGCATGTAACGCTGGAGGCAGAGCAACAGGAGAGCCTAGAAGTCTGACCTGTGCTTCTAGAGCTCTGATTGCCACATGATGAAAACTCAGGGCTGACATCACTAGTCTCCAGCCTCCCAAACATGAGCCCATGTGGAGAGAATGCTATAAGGGGAAAAAAAATAAAGGTCATTTTAGAGTGAATGATAGGTATAATTAATGTTACTGACAATGAAAAGCTTAGTTGCTGAGAGACAAATGAGTCATCAGAGAGCTTGATGTTGAAACGACATGCCATCTTGTTGCTCAAATACTTACCTATTAGGGAAAAAAAAGCAATTTCCTGATCAATGCACACAAAATTCTGGGTTGAGAACACTAAGTGAAAAGTGGAGAAAAAAAATGCTTGTGCGTTCCACTTCGCGCTCACGCACGTGCACAGCCGCATTTATGCGTAATTTTGGGTTTGTCATTCCCCTTTATGAGTTTTTATTGTCTCAATGTCTTAGCATGAAGGCCGTTCATAATCTGATCTTATCTTCCCTTCCTATGATCGCCCTCCCTAGTCTCTTCTCTAAACATCCAAATATTACTTCGACATTCCAGATGTAGCTCTACCTAGACATGAAACCTGGCCTGGTCTCCGAATCAGAAATGCAGGCCGTGAAAAGGCATGACCTGTTTGTTGAATGATGAGAAATTCAATGTATTCCCTAATTTTACTGGGAATGGCCTCATTCACCTCTCCACCTGGCAAGCATGTCCTCTCCATATTGAGTCAATCCCTTCTTTTTCCAGGTGTCCTCAGCCCTTAGTTCATACATCTATTATTGAGCTCAACATGATGCATGGCACTACATATCTTTCAATCCCCCTAATATCTGATGTATCACTGAATTAATACATGGGGGCATCTTCCCCATTAAACCATGGGATTCGTGAGAGTAACATCTTTATATTGCTCATCTTTGCACCTCACTCTGTGCTTGGCATAATATTTTGAACAAAATATGTGTGCAATAAATATTAACTAGATATATTTGCCTCCATCAAAATTACTTTAATGATTACAAATTTGGCATTTTGTGCCTCTTGTAAACAGAGGCAAGCTGATTATTTGATAACACAAAGATCTTACCAGACTGCAGGAGGGGTGTGAGGAAAAATATGTTCTAAACTGACACAGATGCTGCTGAATTAATAATTAAAAATTGAATGGAATGTATAAATGATAGAATATAAAATGTGAAGGGACAACACAATGGTCTGTTTCCTATTGAAAAGGAATCATCTGGTCCACTAATGAAGTAGAGTCATTAGTCCTGGCCATAGGAAATTAATAGCTACGTTCCTGTAGTGACTTGCCATGTGCCAGCTATTTGCTGAGCCCTTTTGAATATTATCACATTAAATCTTCTCAACAGCCCTATGAAGAAGGTAGTACTTGTATTATTCCCTTCCATTTCCCTTTTTGGAGATTAAGCTTGGGAGAAGTATGATAATTTGCCTAAAATTGCAGAGCCAGTAGATGAAAGAACTGGATTCAAATCAAAATATGTTGCTTCCAAAGCCCATACTCTAAACTAGTCCACTCTGTAGGTAAAATAAAGATGTCAGATGATGTTTCTCAGCTCAGTGATAAAGGGAATCATCTATTTCATAGACTTCTGTCTCTTCATCCTACAAATGATAAAACTGAGACTCAAAATGATAAAGGATGCAGGATCTTAAAATCTCATGACTGAAATGAACGTTAAAATTCATCTAGTCAAATATTCCTACATCCACCTGCTGACAATGTCTAACAACTTTGTTGAGATAAAATTTACACATCATACAACTCACCCAGTTTAAATTATAATTCAGTAATTTTAAATATATCCACTGTTGTATGTTGATTACCACAATTTAATTCTAGAACACTTCATCACCCCCCAAAGAAACCTCATATCCACTAGCTGTGCTCCACACCCCAGCCCCAACTCCAGCCTTAAGCAACCACAAATCTGTCTCCATGGATTTGCCTATTCCAGATATTTCATAGAAATTGAGTCATACAATATGTGGTCTCCTGTGCTTGGCTTCTTTCACTTAGCCTAACATATGCTTTTGAATATCTTGAAGTCACCTCAATACATAGCAGCAAACTTTTGCCAGCAACAATGAGTGGTTGGTGGGTGAGGCACATTTCCCCCAAATAATCTTCATTAGCCCCATCCCATAAGCTGCCCCAAAATAAACATAAAATCTAAATTAGGAGAGTATGTTTGATATTTGTTGTGGTTTGAATTGTGCTTCCCCCTAAAATTTGTATGTTGAAATTAACCCCAATATCTCAGAATGTGAGCTCATTTGGAAATACAGGCTTTACAGAGGTAATCAAGTTAAAATGAAGTGATTAGAGTGGCCTCATATGATGGGTGTCACAGTCACACAGGGAGAATGCCAAGTGAAGACTGGGTTTATGCCACCACAAGCCAAGAAACTATCAGAAGTTAAGAAAAAGGTCCAAAACAGATCCTTCTCTCAGATGAAACCAACCCTGCCAACGACTTGATTTTGGACTTCTGGGCTCCAGAACTGTGAAATAATTCACTTCTATTGTTCAGGCAGCTCAGTTTGTGGTACTTTGCTGTAGCAGCCCCAATAAACTAATATGACATTTGAACACAGCTTCTGCACAAATTTCCTAGTCATCTTCTCCCTGACAAGTACATTGCTACCTTGAGGCTTCTCCTCAGGCAAAATCTGAAAGTCAACATTTCTTTAAAATCAAATCCATGAGATTTCCACCTAAGCCTGGCCTTCTTCCAGAGCTCCCTACTTTAGACAATGGCAACATTCTCCAAACAACTATGCAAGCCAGAATTCTAGAGTCATCATTGTCCTCTCTTTTATGCCTACTTTCTCACCACACCACACGCACACACACACACACACACAGAAACACACACGCACATGCACACACACACGCACACGTTTTAAGTCAAGAGTATTTCACAAGATAATTCTATAATCAAGCCTATGAAGACGAATCAATCAAATACCTTTTAGAATGTTCCAGATCATTAAAACCTAAACCTTCATTTCTTCATAAAGCCAGCAAAACATTAGCATCTGAAAAAACAAAAAGAAAATAATAGAAGCTTAATAAAGAATCTCTATACAAACCCTAGCTAAGACAGTAGGTTGCATAATCCATGGGTGTTTAAAAGAATAATATAGCATGACCAAATACAAATTTTTCAGGAATGCAAGCATAGTTCCTTTTACTCTACTGGCCCACAATGTTATCATACGAGAAAATTAGAAATGGCCAACACGATTTGCCTGTTAAAACACTTCATTGCACTTTATAACCTCATCTACTCTCTATATTTTTTAATATTTTTTCATTTTTTTCCAGGAATCATTAAAAGTCCTTTGACACCAGGGACCATGTTCCCCACCCCCTTTTAAATACACTAATGGCTTTGCCAAACTTTAATCTACTGAAATGTCTGTCTGCACAGAGTCTCTTGCCAATATAGATGCAGAAAACATGCTCACTGCCAACATCTAATGGAGGCATTATTAGTCAAAATAGTTGTAATAGTTATTATGTAATAGTCAAAAACAACCTTTCTCACCTAAGACTTTGAATTTGAAAGCCAAAAATTCATTTCCTGGAAAAAAAGTGTTTGAAAAATTATATCAGGGCTGAAATTCAACCCAACTCAATGTACCACTATGATTATCTATTGCTATGTAAAAAAACTACCCAAAATAAAACAATCTATTATTGTCCTATGGGTTGATTGGGCTCCGCTGGTAGGTTCTTCTGCTGGTCATGTGGTTGTAGTTGGTTGGTCATTGAGCTGACTTAAAGGCTTTCCTAAACTATGGCCTCCAGATGGCTCACACACAGGGCTGACAGTTGATATGGGCTGTTAGCTGGGAGCACAATAGAGGTCATTGACCAGGGTGCCTGTTGCAACTTGGGGCGTTCAAGGCTGTCAGGTCAGCTCAGGACTGCAACAGGCACAGCAGCCAACAGCTGGCTGAGATGACCGCATTGTTGTTTCCATTACAAACTCTATAACACAAAGATACATCATTGAAAGCCCTTTAAACTCATGGAAGAATCCTATGACATTTAGAAGTCTTGTTCTTTGTCCTGTGTGAAGACCTTTAGAACCACCTTCTGACATCCTTGGAGGCTAGTTAAGTACTTGACTTTCAGTGGGTCAAGCCTGAGTTCCCAACTGAGTAGTTTTGTCAACTTTCTAAACCTCTTCTGTAAAATGGATACACCACCTCACAAAGTTGTGGTGAGGTTAAAGAAGAATAAAATGTGTGAGGTACTTGGTACACTGCCTGGTATATGATGATATGTTAATAAGTGGTATTACTAATATTGCCATTAACATGATCATCATTGTTTTGAAGGGAAAAGAAAGGCTATATTTGAAAGAAAAGAAATTATTTTACATTTTGAGCATGGATAGACTAATGTACCATATTATGTCCCTCTTTTATGTTGCCATGGGTTCCATTTTTATATAAAAGGATCAATGACACTACTCAGCTTACATTATCTCATTTATTCTTGTCTGAACATATTTCTTACTCTGTAGATAGTAAAAAATTTATAAAATGGAGAAGGGGTGTGTGTGCGTGTGCGTGTGTGTGTGTGTCTACATTCTGGGGACACTTACTTAGATAAAATGAAACCCTTATCTGTCTTTGAAACCTCACTTATCCTTGAGGCCTCCTTTGCCTGTTAATTTCCTGGTACAAACTTCACCTCCTAAACCTCCCTACAGGTGTCTCTTTCCTTGATGTCCCACAGTATGGCTGCACCTCTGTCAAAGCTCTCACTACAGCTTGAGTTGTGCTGAGGGACCTAGGCATGTGTTCTTGTCCCCAGTGGGCCATATGCTACTTGGAAGCAAAGACTGACCACCCCCTACCATGACTCTCTTCACCCTGATTCAATCAGTAGCTCTAGTACATGCCAAATAGTTGTCTGTTGAATTAAATGTGGTCCAACTTCCTCATTTTATAGTTGAAGGAACTCAAGCCCAGACAGATCTAAGACTTGCCTAGGGTCACACAGCCAAGCCAGAACTAGAATCTCAGCTCCTTCCTCCCCAATAAGTGCCTATGTGCTCTACCAGCCAATGCTGTGGCCTGCTGGGACATGTGGGGCAGGTCGACAGTGGGACCCAAGGAACAAGGCATGTTTGTCTGCCCATGGGATTGCAGACAGGTTCTCTGAGGACACTTCATAATAGTCTTCCCACCATAAGCCCTAACTACTGGTGTGGACCCATGAGGAACAGCATAGCCTACGTTGAGGAGAGGATTTTACAGCTGGAAATGGCAATGACAACAGACATTGGAGATGGCACAGCAGAAAGGCACTGGACCCAGAGTTGAGCAGTTCTGGGTTTGAATTCTCTTCCTTCTGCTTCTAGCTGGTGGATCCTGTGTAAATCACTTCTCTTTTCTGAGTCTCAGTTTTCTCATCTGTTAAGTGAGACTTATAACATCTACTTGGAAGGCACAAAATAAGTAACCAGCACAGGAGACCATTGTGTATTAATATTTTTGACAATTACACAGTGTTCTGATTGTCCATGAATTCAAGTTTTCTGTCACACCAAATATCTATCCACAATTTCCTCTTCTCTGCCCCTGTATATAAGGCCTAGAGACCTTAGCTCTTTGCTTCCTGATTGCATAAGGCCTTTTACTGGGGTTCTTAAGGAAACTACTTTGGAGAGGCTCTAAGTGTCTGGGAGTGGAGACCCTTTCCACCCTAGGAGTTCCTGGCTACTTGGGGATTTCATATGCTCTTTCAACCTCTTCTCTAGACTCTCTTAGCTTGAAAGAGACATTCAAATAAGGCATTTATCAAAGAACAGTATATTAAATAAGGTACCAATATATACTTGTGCTAGGCACCCAAAGAAAAGCATCATTAGTAGGATTTAGAAGTGTTTACTACCTTCTGGAAAAGATGATACTTAAGCTGTGCTTGAAGGAGGGGTACAGCTAGGATCAAGGGGTTGGTCAACTCACATGTGGTAGTTCTCAATAAAATGAGCAGGATACAGTGTAGGTGCTACAGAAAGACAGCGTGGTATGGTATGAAGGTTGGGCTTGAGTTAGATGGATGCTGGAAAACTACAATGATGACCCCAGTTTTTCCCCTGCCCACTTTCTTTGCTATGCAACTTTGCAGTGCCCTCTTACTCTGAACTAATGGCCTGGGCATGCTCATCTGGTGATAACAGAGGCACAGAAACAAAGCCCAAAGTTCAAGGCCATTTGAAGATACAACTTTTGTCAGGTCTGCTAACAAGTCATTGTCCAAAGCAAGTGGCATGGTTTAGTCCACTCTCAAAGAACCAGGCAAAAAAGTGACATGAGTGAAATAGGCCCTATGAGCCAGCAGATGTGTGCATAATGGTACAGAGAGAAAGACCAAGGTTCAGCTAGCTCCCCTAGCCTGCTAGCTCCTATCTTCCTGCCCAGCCAGCTTTCACTCATCTGCACAATAGAAACTGAGGGAAGGGCATAGTAGAGAATGCTTTTGATCTCTTGGAGTTCCAGTTCTTACCTCTTACTCACTGTGACTTGAATAGGTCACTGTATCCTGCTTGTCCTCCTTCATTTGTCTTTAAAGCAAATCTTTGCTTGCTCTCAACTTATCCCATTTTTTTTAAGAGCTCAGTGAACACAGGACACTCAACAAATTGTCAGTGGCTTCTCATGACCAACCAATAAATTCCAAACTCTTTAACTAGACAATCTAAGAACTTTCTAACCCTTAAGCTATTTATATTCTGATTTGTATTGGAGCTATTTCCACAGAAATCTTATCTTTACTACTCAATTGTTAGCTTCCTCAGGGAAGGGATTGGGAGTTATCTAGTATTTATCAGAGAGCTCATCTTATAACAGGCACTTAATATATTTTTGACTCTGGGTTAAGATAAAGCACTGAACAGCTCCAAGACATGATGAATATAATCATCTCTGTAGTGGACAGAGCACTGGGCCTGGAGTTAGAAGACCCTGCTCCAGGTACTGATTGCTTCTGCCACTTGGTGATATTGGAACCATCATTTATTCTCCCGGAGTATCAGTAATCTTAACTGATAGAAGGAAGCAATAATTGCTTATTGTAAAAAATGAAAGGGCAAATAAAGAAGAAAAAGTTGCAGTATAACTTAGAAACAAATGTCACTAGAATTGTTATTCAAACCAGAGCCTTTGAAGGATCCAAGTTTGTCACTACCAGACCTATGATAATGCAGAGTTTAGTAGAGCTTTCTTTCCACTAAACTCAGTTAAATAAATGATCTTTTGTAAAACTAAAGTCATAATTTTATTTCAACAAGTTATAGGTCTTAAAACTAGAAGTAACATCAATGAGTGAAGGGTTTTAGATGAGATAGATGAATGGGATTTGTTAGAAGTAAAAAGTAAAGGGTAAGAAGGCATGATTATACCCACTTTACAGCCCATGGATGCCAAATGATTTATACAAGTTAGCAAGCTATAAACCAAATATTGTCTTAAACATCTCAGGAAGGAAGAAAAATATATCTATATTACACACACACAGAGCCATGTTTAGTTACTCACAGAGCATAGGAAAAATTTCTTGGACTGCTTCAGGCTGTCAAGATATGGATCTCCCAAGGAATAGTGTTGAAGTGAAGGAACTTTTCACTAATGGCAAAGTCAGCCAAGAATTTCTCATGTGAAAATGTATTAGCAACCAACACAATTTGGCATCATTGCAGAAATAAAGACTTTTGTCTTATCCTATGATAAAATCAAGCTCACCAAGCTTGGGAGTGTCTTGATATAGTCTAAACCTGTCACTCCACTGGATACCCAAAGCTCAGGTGGCTTAACAATGGAGGGACCCTCTATCTCACCAAGTAAGCCTTTTATTGCTTTGAGGAGAGATTGCCAGTGCTGAGAAAGGAAGAGGAGAATCATGGGCGCAAAAAGAGTTCTACTTTCTATCCTATGCTTTTTTCCATTCAGGTTTTGTAGGTATCTTGTTAAAAGTAGTTCCATTTCCTCTTGCAGTTTCCTCCTAACTGCCCCTGAGATCTCTGCTGGCAAAAGAAGGAGTAGCTCTAAATAGCCCAGGCAATGTTCTTAATGGTCATTCAATTTAAAACTCCAACTGTAACTGTAACCTCAGCCATAGTGGCCTTATACCTCTTGGTTATGAACAGCCTTGCCAGTAAGCAAAGGATATGGCTGCCTTCATATCAACAAGTGGAAGGCTTGAGCAGGCCTTTTGGTGAGGAAACATTTCCCTTTTACCTACGTCTGCCTGAAATTCATTCAGTACAAAGGTGATCTTAAAGATCATCTGACCAATCATCCAAATTTCTAAATAGGGAGGCAGAGTCCAAAGAGGTGAGGAAACTTGCCCAACATTATCCAGCAAATTAGCAGCAGAGTAAACACAGAACCAAGTTCTCACCACCCTAGTCCAGCCCACTTTCCAGGAGTCCACACTCGACTCCTCAGTTGCTTAGTAGCAGCATCTCAGCATGGATTGGTGGAGCTCATAAGCCGCCCCTGGGCTGGACACTAGAGGGAAAGATGAGTCAGAAGTGATCTCCACCCACTATGTTTGCTCAGTCTAGACAGAGATATGGAAAACAAAGACAAACATAATCCAATGGAGTAAGTGCTTCAGTGGAGGCTTGCACAAGTGCTAGGGGAGAACAGAAGAGAGAAAACTCCCTACGGAGAGACAGGGTTGAAGAGGCCTCTGTGGAAAGATAGCAATTGAGCTGACTTTCAAAGGACAAATGCAATGTAACGAGAATATAAAGGAATATATATAATGAGTTATATATGTATATAATGAGTTGTGTTCATAGAACCCTGAGAAGGCTCTATGTAGGCCATCTCTTGAGGACAGAAGAATGAGAAATTCTAGAAATGGACCAAAACCAGATCTTGGATTACCTTCTACATCATGATAAAGGACATAGGTTTTACCAGGAGGCAAGGGGAAGTGCACTAGTTTGCTAGGGATTCCATTAACAAAGTACCACAGACCGAGTAGCTTAAGGGACACAAATTTATTGTCTCACAGTTCTAGGGGCTAAAAGCCTGAGAACAAGGTGTCGGCAGAGTTTATTTCTTCTAAGGCCTGTGAAGACGAATCTTTGCCATGCTTCTCTCCTAGCTTCTGGTGGTTTGCTGGCAATCATCCCAATCTCTGCGCTCACCTTATGCACTCTCCCTGTGTGCACGTCTGTTTTAATATTTTGCTTTTGTGTAAGAACACCAGTCATATTGGATCAGTACTCATCCTAATAACCAAATTCTAATGTGATTATCTCTGTAAAGACAGTGTCTCCAAATGAGGTCACATTCTGAGGTACTGCGGGCTAGTACTCCAACATATCTGTTTGAAGAGACACAACTCATTCCGTAACAAAAGGCGTTTGAAGAGTTACAAGAAAGAGAGGGAATCTGTTAGGTATGCATGCAAGGTTCAACATAATGTACACCATACGGAAGATAGATTGGAAAGAAGTATGTCTGGAGGTAGCAAGACCAGATGTAGTGTCCAGGTAAGAGGGCATAAGAGCTAAATTCTCAGCAGCAGTAGCAAAATACAGTGGAGGGCATCAGGTCAACAGAGAGCTACCTATCTCTTTAAGTAGCCACTAGCAGACCCATTTAATGCTGGAGATGAGGGAGAGTAAGACATTTGATGGATCTCTGAAGCTTTTAACTTGAGTAAATTGGAAGAATGGTGACACCATCTACCAAAAAGTGAAAAGAAGGAAAAGAGCAGATTTTAGATAAAGGAGACTAATTTTAGTCTCAGGCTTCTTGAGTCCAAATCGTCTACATGCATCCAAGTGAAAATATTGAGTAGGCAGCTGGAAGTATGAGAAAGAATGGGATTTTTTTGCCACAGTTATTTCAGAGGACCTACTAAGTAAGTGGCAGTTGGCTGAGATCTTGAGATATAAATGTGAATGACAGCAGCCATTCTTAGCTGCATAACTAATCCTTCAACTCTGTTTTCTGCTTTCTTCATGGCAAATTCCTGATTTTGTTCAAATGTTTGTTTGCCCATGTGCTCAAGGAAAATGGCTCTAGCCTAGACCCAGGAAGAGAAAAGAAAAGAAGGAAGGAAGGAAGAAAAGAAGGAAGGAAGGAAAGAAGGGAGGGAGGGAGAAGAGGGAAGGAAAGAAGGGAGGAGGGAGGGAGGGAGGGGAGAAAAATAAGAGGGAAAGAATAAGAAAGGAGAAGAAACTAGAAAAGAGATTCTTGTTTAATGAACCAAGAAAGTCATTAACTTACAAAGTTGATAAAATCTCAAGTGAACATCTGATTTAGCCCTCTGATTTCAGAAGGGTCAGGTATTAATAGGTCTATTTAAAGCCTTCACATCTACTCTAAAGATTTGCATTCTATCCTTTTTTTCAGCCATTCTTTTAACCTACTCTTCCTGCTCTTTCTCTTTCCTGTTCTTTCTTTCCAATTTTTAAACATCCAAAAAATTTTTTTTTCTTTTCCCACTCACATTTCCTTATGACACTTTCTTGTCCTGGAACATGGCTTTCGCTCTGGTATATAGCATTAAATATGTCTTAACAAGAAGAGAATATAGGGAGGAGAGTTTCAAACCCACGAAGTGTGATTTATGCATAGGAATGCTATACTGACTACAAAGAGATGGTTGAAAAGATTGAGTCAAGTTGGAGCCATTTTTACTAATAAGGAAGCATCCATGGTCACAAAGTCAGCTTAGAAAATAAAGTGTTCTCATGCTATTCCTCTGCCCCTTGCCCAGTGCAGACATAACTAATACATCATGGCACTCATTTTCATTTGACACTAGAATCAGCCTTAAGTCCTTTCTCTTTGTATCTCTTTAGGTAGCCACTAATGTTAGCCAATATGGCATGCATGATGAAACATTTTGCCATTCTGGACCCAACGTCTACAGTAGGCTGAAGAAAGAGAATTTAGCAATTGGTTTGAGATCTCAAATGAATTGTCTATGTTACATAATCATGCATTCATTTACCCATTCCACAAGTTTTTATTAACTGTCATCTCTGTATGTTGAACACTGTCGTAAATAAGGCACAGTTGTTCTAGGAATTAGGCTAGTTATTGAGGTAGGTAAGTTAGCAAATCTTCACCATCTTGGACTATGGATGCTTAGCTAAAGTTAACCTATGTAGGTTCTGGAAGCATAGGGTAGGTGCCCCAAACCCAGCCTTGGTGAAACTAGAAGTGAATGGTACCCTTTGGGATTGGGCAACACTGCAACCCCAGCTTATGATATAGACAGAGTACTTTACCCCCTTCTGTCTTCTGCTGTTCCTACCACGTTAGCATTTCTTTCTGCCCATTCTATGCATGTCTCACTGTATGGAGCTCCATTAGCTCTGGTGGCAGCTGTTCACTCAATAATTCATTCATTCAGCTGATCATTCTACAATACCGATTGAGCCTTCATTAGGTATCAGACACAACACAGATTGAACTTTCATTAGGTATTAAAAAAGGGGTTCCTTGTTAACAAAACAAGGTCTCTATGCTCAAGGTGCTTATATTTTACTAAGAAAAGGCACATAATAAACAAATAAATCAATAAGAAAAATATTAGATTGTGATGAGTGCTTGGCCATAGGTAAAACAGAGTGATATAACCAGGCCCATTTCAGTTCAGAGGTGAGTGAAGTCCTCGAAGGAGATAACATTTTAGGAGAGACCTGAATGATGAGGAAAAAGACAGATAGGCAAAGTTCCTGAGAAGTTTGTTGCAGGCAATGGAAACAACCAACACAGGGGCCCTGCATCCTTCCCACGCAGCTTTTACATCCAGCCTTATTGCCTCTTTGATTACCTGGCCCAGTGACAGACCTCAAGATACCCAGTGACTCTGAGAACAATGCCATGGTTGCCCAGCTTCTCTGTAATACATTCTTCATCACATCACCATTTTAATCACCAATTTAAACATAAGTACTGGCCATGGGGGCTTTAGCCACAAGACCCTTACCTCCCTAAGATCACCCTTCTTTAACTCTTGATCTTAGTCTTAGTTGCTCCCCTACCTATTCAACAGGTGAGGAATTTTATCTTGCCCTGGAGTTTTGGGTTAGAAAGAAGGTAGCATCCTGGCAGTTTTCCTCTTGGAAGACCATTCCACCAAAATAGCAAGCCCTTGTCTTCCTCATTGCTCTATTTCCAAACTCCTCCTGGGTACTAAATGTTAGTTGAGGGTCAGAGTCACGCTTTAATGAAGAGCCACTAATCATCTCAGGCTCTGCGGTAGAAACAAGCATGGGAGAAGAGAACCTGCGAGCATTGTAAACCCATCATCTCCTTTTAGCCCGCTATATAAGGCTT
The DNA here is from genome assembly GCA_963573385.1 of Cacajao melanocephalus. Lineage (NCBI taxonomy): Eukaryota > Metazoa > Chordata > Mammalia > Primates > Pitheciidae > Cacajao > Cacajao melanocephalus. The sequence goes on along the minus strand of CAUYLG010022435.1, from coordinate 82,093 downwards.
CCATTCTCCTTGCAGCTGGTGATATCCTGGCTCAGCCACGGACAGTGGAGCATGTTTTAAGCCTGAGTTTTTCAATGAGTGTTATGTGATTGTGTTCCATAAGATATCAATAGGTGTTCTGTGCCAAAAATAAAGATAATAGGAATGAGAGACTTCTGTTGTTGTATATGCTACTTACATACTTATTTTCTTCTAGACATGCCAGAATTTCTGATAATACACTATTGTGTAAGCACATGTAAAATTCTGTGAATAGTATTTGGCACATAGGGAGTGACCATTCAATGGTTTCATGAAACAACTAAACTCTAGGTTTCATTATTTTATGAGTCAGGATAGGCATGCTTATGCTTCTGTAAAAAACAATCTGAAAATCTCAATGGTTTAGAACAGCAAAGATTTATTTCTTTATCTTACATGTTTATTACATGTTGGCTGTGGGGTAGGTGTTGGAGTCATTTTTATTCTGGAACTGGCATCACTTACAGATAGATGCAGGAAGAAAAGCAGACAGAAAATGTGAACACTAGTACTTCTGCATGTCACTTCTACTAGCATTTCGTAGGCCCAAGAAGTCACCTGTCTGTAGCTAACTTCAATAGCAGCAAAAATACATTTTTCTTCAAAATATCCAGAAAGGGAGGAAAATTGCATACTTTGATAGGTGGTAATAAGGCTTACATCGGCAATCATCTATATATTTATTATCATTATCATTATTTTTATTATCTCTATCAATACGTCTCTCTAAGAATAAAAAATCATGTATTTTCAAAATTACTAAACCGAAGAATCACTCTTTTAGAACGCTGATTGGTAAGGAACGCAGCTTGGATCATGCTCTTCTCTACGATCACTTAGAATAATTCTCACTTTGCTCTCCCCTTCCCACACTTTACTTACAGTTGTCTCATCTACTTGGTCTTTGAATGTTTTGCTCTCTCCTTTAACTTTAGATCATCTGACTTAGAAGCTATCTAGTCTCTCCTCTTGGGTCTTTGGACACCAACTCAGTTTTTGGCCCTGCCTTTGTTCTACTTTAGCACCCATTCTGCTCTCTGTTCCCACTACTACCTCTTCTCAGCACACCCAACCCCATATATACCTCTCCACCTTGTTCAGCTCTGTCTCACACTTCAATCAAAGAGAGAAAAATTCGGACAGTCAGCTATCAGCAAAGTATTTTATTGCAACGTATACTGATTGAGGATCACACAAACAGAATTCAATGTATCTTCGAAAACATTTCAGCTGCCAGCAATTTCCTGGAATAATAATTGCATCTCTCTGGGGCAGGGGAATTGAGAGTTTATGTTCCTCATTTCTCCCTTTGCAATTGGCTGTTCTGTCTGGAGAAGTCGGATGAAATGACTGTAGCAGCACGATTCTGGCCCACTTAAAACTTCTATTATGAAACCCAGTTGCATAAGCTATAAGAGCAAACAAGTTATATTCTCAGGAATACATTCTAGTGAATCAGCTCATCTGAGCTTCACATCTTCATCTGTCTCTGAAGTGGCTTATTTAAATTTTAATAGAAAACGTTCTACGTGGGGCTCAAATGGAGGGAATGAAAATAACAGTTTATCTCTAAGACAAAATTGTGTCAGGAGCAAAAAAAAAAAAGAGAGAGAAAAATAGGATGCTAATTTCCTGGAAACAAACCCCCTATGCCCCACTTTGTAGAAACTGGACAAAGCAAGATAAAGTCTATTGTACTGAACAAAAGCAGCCATGGTACGGTTGGAGACTCACTGTCCCTTTCTGTTTGGCTGCTTAAAAAATCATTCAAAAAGGAAAAGTTTCCTTTGGGAAAAGTGAGAAAAGCTTGCAAAACAAAGTTTGGCACTGTCAGGGGACAGTAGCAGAAGGAAATGGAAGCAGAGATAGCATGGGGTGGTGGGAAGATTTTTTGTTTGTTTGTTTTCTTGAGAGGGAGTCTCACTCCATAGCCCAGGCTGGAGTGCAGTGGCACCATCTTGGCTCACTGCAACCTCTGTCTCCCTGGTCCCAGTTCAAGCAATTCTCCTGCCTCAACCTCTTGAGTAGCTGGGATTACAGGAATGTACCACTATGCCCAGCTAATTTTTTATTTTTAGTAGAGATGGGGTTTCACCATGTTGGCCAGGCTGGTCTTGAACTCCTGACCTCATTATCCGCCCACCTTGGCTTCCCAAAATGCTGGGATTATGGGTGTGATCCACCACACCTGGCCGGGAAGGTTTTTAATGGGCTTGGAAATAAAGATCTGGGCTCAAACACTGACTGTGCCGTTTGCTAGCTATGTGGCTTTGGATAAGTCAATTGATAGTGGCAGGAGTAATGAAGAGCATTGTAGTGGCTCTCGTATGGTGTTGTCCTGAGGAGGAAATAATGTGAGAAATCACTTGCCTAGCTGGTGCTCCTCCAGGGGACCATTTCTCAGTGACCTTCACATGCTCCAGACCCAGAGTTGGTCACTAGGACCCACAAGCCAAATCTAGGCTGCTTTCTGTGTGTAAAGAAGGTCTCACTGGAACACAGCCATGCCCATTTGTTTACTATCCTCTATGGCTGCTTTTGCACTATATACAGCAGTGTTGAGTAGTTACAAGAGACCATATGGTCTACAAAGCCTAGAGTATTTATACCCTGGCCTTTTGCTAGAAAGTTTTGCAACAGTCACTCCAGAGAGTTGTGAAATTTGAGAGTCAGCTCAAGCAAACAGGCTTCCTCACTCCCTAACCACTCCTCAGTGCTGTCACTCCTGAGTTTCTGTGTCCTGTGAATCCTGCCTCCAAAATCTCCCTTGAATCTCTGTGACTCTCTTCATCTCCACAGCCACCCCAGATCTAAGCCACCATCATTACTATACTGGCCTCCTACGTGGGCTCCCAGCAGCCACTGTGGCTCTCCTTTCCCACCCATCTCTCTTTCTGTCTGTCTCTCTCTGTCTCTCTCCCCTCCCCAACACACACACACACACACACACACACACACACACACACACACGCAATTTGTTCTTCAAACAATAGCCTGAATGTGTTTTTTTTAAAATGCAAATTATGCAAGTTCCCTGCTTAGAATCACTCAGAGAATTCCCATTGCTCTTAGGGTAAGAAGCAAAATCCTAACAGATCCTGCAGAATCAGATTCCCACCTCCTCACCACCTTAGACATAAGAAAAATGCCATAAAACTGGCTTCGGACTTCACCAGCCTTCTTTCTGTTGCTCCATTGAAGGAGGTCTGCTCTTCTTGCCCCAGACGTACACATAGGATGATTCCTGCTCTAGGAAGAGGCTTGTCCTCAGTCTCCATCCTTTCTTCCTGGATCACTCCTGCACATCCTGCAGGCCACAGAATGATTGTCACCTACTCAAGTACAACTGTTTGTCCTGACCCTTCAGTACCCCCCACCCTGGTCTACACTCCAGTAAACTCATAATTGGAAATAGACATTCAATTTCACGCTTATTTTTGCTTGTTTAACCCCTCCTTCCTGAACGTAAGCTCTAGAGAGCAGGGTAAAGCCACACCCATGGCCACCTCTGTATCTCCAGAGCACGCCACACTTCTTTACATATAGCAGTAAAATGCAGCGGTTGAGGGTGGACATATCACTAGGCTGCCTGAATTAAAATCCCTCTACTACGTGACAGCTGTGTGACAAAACCATTTAACCTCTTTGCATTTCAGTCCATGCATATGTAAAAAGATAATGGTATAGTAGTATGTGGTATAATAGTATGTGGTATGGTATAATAGTATGTGGTAGGGTGTTGTGAGGAGTTTATATGAAAAACAGAACAGTATAAGCATATATTTAATGCTACGTGAATGCTTGACATTCTGATCAGGAGAGGTTGTCCGTGAAAATGGAATGGAGGAATGATTCATTTTTCCCTTCCTTCTCCAAGGAAGCATGGTTTTGGAGTGTGCTATTTAATCTGAAGTTCATGTTTGTGCTCCAATAGCACTAGATTTAACTTTTTTCTCAAAACACGTGCATTGCACCCCCTCTTTGCTTTTTCACATGCTGTTCTCTCCTCATCCCCAGTTTTGCTGGTGAATTCTAGTAAGCTATTACAGCTCTGCAAACGCCACTTTCACCCTGAAGCCAACCGCTCCACCTGCTTCCTTCTACTGTCCCAAGGACAGTCAAGAGAAATTAACTTCCCTTTCTACTGATTATGATTAACACAGGGAGAGAGAGAAATAAGGAAGAGATTGCTCTTCTTTGTAGCTGACATGTATCATTATTCCAAAAAGCTTTAGGTCAGTTGAGTCTACATAAGGTGATCAAAATTGTTACCATCGCAACATTCCCCAAACATGGTGTTTGCACCGTTAGTATAACACTCTCATTTTACTTCAATGTTTTTAGTAATCTACTCATGTCTTCCCCAGAAAATTTCTATCTATGAGAGGGCAGGGACCATGTCTTACTCACCTTGGACTGGCCTGAGTGTTTTGTCCTCTTCCCGGCATGTAGTAGGTGCTCAGAAAATGCTTACTAATTTACAACCAGTGGTTGAATTTGTTTCTGTGTTATCGGCACCTACTGCAACTCAGTAGGGTTTTGAAGAAATGTTGGTGGAATTGTGCCAAAAATGCATTTTTAGAAGTGACTTCTTGCTTTCTGAAAATAAGCTTCAAGGACAAGCACCAATGCAACTCAATGCAAGAGAGATTAGGATATGCCACTTTTTGAAACAGGAGACTGTTTCTGAATGAGTCAGGGAGACCTGCTATGGAATGGGCAGCTAGAGAGAGCAGTGAGATTTTCAGCTGCTCCCACTTCCCAGGCCCAAGGTCAAATTGAAACTCTGGTTTCTAGTTATTTCAGGGCTTGCCTTCAGTGATAAATTGCTATACATTGCAATGCTCTCCATTGGACTATTTTTTTTTTCTAGACAATATGGTCCTCCTGAGATCCTACACACATATGCTGGGAGCCACCATGTATGGAGAATGCAGCTAAGTGCCAAAGATGCAGCAATGATGGATAGTCCCGTCTGCCAAGTAGCTCGCAGCCTAAAGGAGGGGAGGGAAAGAGATCTGGAAAAGTATGGAAGCCACAGACACAAAGAAAGAACAGAAGTCAGTGTGCATGGAAAGTGATTTGTTTAGATTGTTACATAAAAAGTTTCAAAAATGTTTGTTGAAATAGATATTCTTCATTTTTATAGGAAATCACATTATATATTTATATATATATGTGTGTGTGTACGTATCACAATGTTAAAAGAAGTAACTCAGGTGAGTTGGATTTGGGGGTCTCTTACGAAAAGAAGAACATTCTGTATTATTTTGATTTTTTAAAATAGTAATCCTGCACTTTTCAAATTTTTTTTTAGTAGACAGGTAAAATCATATTTTTTATCATGTACAACATGATGTTTTGAAGTATATATACATTGTGGAGTGGCTAGATCAAGCTAATTAACTTATGTATTACCTCACACAGTTGTCCTTTGTGGCAACAACACTTAAAATCTATTCTCTTAGCATTTTTCAAGAATACAACATATTATTTACTACAGCCACCATATTGGTGATTAATATGATTTGGTTGTGTTCCTACCCAAATCTCATCTTGATTTGTAATCTCCATAGTCCTCTCATGTCATGGGAGGGACCCAGTGGGAGGTAATTGAATCATGGAGGTGGTTTCCCACATGCTGTGATCATGATAGTGAGTGAGAGCTGATGGTTTTATAAGCGTCTGGCATTTCCCCTGCTGGCACTCTTCCTTCCTGCTGCCATGTGAAGAAAGACATGTTTGTTCCCCCTTCTGCCATGATTATAAGTTTTCTGAGGCATCCCCAGCCCTGTGGAACTGTGAGTCCATTAAACCTCTTTTCTTTATAAGTTACCCAGTCTCAGGTAGTTCTTCATAGCAGCATGAGAATTGACTAATACCGTGAAGAAATTGTTCTGCGTCTTAACAGCTTTAATATCAATATTCTGTTAGGACAGAAGCCAAAGGAGACCAGATACTCTCTCTACCCCTTAGTCCAAAGGGTTCCAGCACGTGACCTACACCAGACCATGTGGATGACTTCAGAGTCACAGTAGTGATGGAGATCCTTTGTCAAAGAGGTTGATTCAAGGATCCACTGATGGGTGGTAAGTTTTCAGTTCAGAGATGGCAATCAGCTTCCTCATCAACTAGGACTGTGGTAGGTGGTGGTTGGGCCTTGCCTCCTGTGGTTTCTGCCCACTTTCTAAGGCTGTTTCTCCAGCCTTCTTACCAATTCTATGAGCATTTCCACCTTGCCTTCCTTCTGTTTAATTCATTTCCTGTTTAAATAAGCCAGAGTTTGTTTTTGTTGTTTGCAAACTGCAAACACTGAGAGGGATAAGTACCTACTATGAGCAACTAACTGTAATTCTATTATCTCTTCAATTGTCCAAACAATCCCGTTAAGTAGGCAGGATTCCAATACGGAATTGTGCTGTTCAATATTCTAAATCCTGGAAGGATCTAAACATTAGAGTTGCTCTCATTAAAAGGGCTTTTAAATGATAATTCAGTTATTAAATCAGCTCCTAATAATGTATGAATTTGCTGTGACTTATGGTACAGGAAAATTATATGATCTGACAGACAGAAAATACCTGCTGTGGGATGTCTCAGTGACATTCTCTTCCTAAGCCATGATGGTTCTAAGTCATTTATAAGATTTGGAACAGATAAAATACTATTTTGAAACATTAAATTATAATTGTTCAAATATACATGCTATTTCTAAATTTACATAATAATGGAATTTTTAAGAAGCCAGGAAAATATTCCCAATGAATGTATGCAGAAAATATTGAGGCTAATTCAAGTCAGTCTCACCCTCTCTTAATTAGCACTTTACTTTTTCAGTGTTGACAAACCTAAACTCCAGAAATAGTCCTACAATGAAATCTGCCAAGTCACCTCCTCTGTGTTTTCATTTTATAGCTGAGGAAAGTGAGACTCAGATGGGTTATAAAACTTATGCCTAAGATACCACCCTAGTAAATTTGAGCCACAGCACTCACATTTATTTATTTTTCTTTCTTGGTCTCTCTAAGGGTAACTTTTCCAGATCTAACTTCTAGTTCACTCCTTTCTTCAGGTGTGTTTGCAAAGTAATGTTTAGTATATAATAAATGATATGTAACTGTTAGCTGCTACCTGTTAGCTGTCATATCATCCTTATGATAAATCCCTTCTTTAACCTGTTCATCAGATTTTAATTTTAATAATTACATTTTTATCTCCAGAGTTCCCTTTCATTCATTTTCCAAATCCTTTTGGTCATGATTGCTAATCCATTTTTCCTTGCTATCTCTATTCTGTCTTTCATTTCTTTAAACATGGTATTCTTAGGTAGAATCCCATCTGTATCTGATAATACCAGAATAATATTTGACCTCAGGGGTCAAACTCCGTTCATAGTTGTTTAGACTGACTGACATCCTTGATGCCTTGCTTCCATGTGTGTTTTGCCATTTTCACCTAGGAGTTCTTACTTGCCTGAAGTTAACCTTGGCATACCCTGAAGGCTCTAAGCTGAAGATGCTGACTCCCCAAGATATTCTCCATCTGCTATTTCTGGGCAATAGGGTTGGCTCTCCAACTAGGGAGGCTTTAATTTATTGGCTTTATTTTCTCTGACTTTATGGATGGTGCTAAAGTAACCCTAGATCCATGTGAGAACAGACTTGTAACAGAGCTAACAAATTCCATTGGAAACTAGTATTGTCACTAATTAAATTCTATCCAGAGTCACAGCCATGATACACATGCTTTTTTTGTTTCTTCAGTCTAGCTTTTCACTGATTGGATAGACCGTGTGAGAGTGAACCTTTAGGAGGGCATCTCAAGCCCAACATCCTCCCTCTTGCATGACCTCCAGATCCGTTTTCTCATACCCAGTATGATCAATAATCCTCAAAACTTCAGGCACCTGGTTGTATCATTTTACCCAGGATGACTGCCTTCATGATCACTCACCTCTCTGGTGTCAGCTCATGATTTGTTTGAGTTGTGATTTTCAGGACATTCCTCACGTTCTTGTGGGCTCAGCAATGCACGGGCAAGTGTGGTTTCTTTGTCATTTATTCAGCATGTATATATTCCACAGTATAAAAGCTTTCCAGCTCACCTTGTCCACCACAGGGATGGCTCTAATTAAAATGGCTGCTCTCCAGGCCCCACCACCCAGGGAGAAAGAAGACCAGACACTTAACTTTCATATCTCTTGCTCCCAGCCTTTCCAGATGCTCCCAGAAGAGTCCTGCCAGGCCCTGGGAGAATGTCTTATAGGTGATCTGAAGTTTATGTTTCCACCTTCTCTTGTGTGCTCTCTAGATTGCCTGCTGTTATTTCTGGTCACCAGAGACATCAAAATGGTCATTCTGTCTCCCTTGTCCACCGAATCACCCTCTGTTTGCCCCTGCTGCTGCTGCTTCTGCCCAAGACCCAGGACACTAACTTTTGGATGATAACTGCCAATACCAAGAGTCACAGCACCATCCCATTCACTGTAGGCTGGCTTACCCTTGTGACCAAAACCATCATCCCGTGGCTATTGTCATCTTTGTTTTCCACTTCAACACCAGTCATAGACAGACCAGTCATAGACCTTTTTACTTATTGTCAGTGAGGGAGCGTCAGGGTCAAAGACATTCATTATTCCTATAAGCAACATGCTCTGAGTGCACCAGGCACTATGTAATTTCTCTACATACATCATCTCATTCATTCTCAAAACAATAGTCTATAATCCTATGGACTCCAACCAGGATCTTCCAGCTGCACTAAGTTGTCTCTCAGTATTTTCAAACGAGCATCTAAATCATATAATGGTTAAGAATGCTGGTTCTAGAGCTACATTGTCTAGGTTTAAATTCTTGCTCTGCTGAACACCATGTGTGACCTTGAACAAACTACTATACCTGTCTCACAGGCTCAGTTTTTCTATCTGTTAAATGAAGCCAGTCAAAGGCCCACCCTACAGGGTTGTCAGAAGCATGAGATAAAAGAATCACTATAAAATGTTTGGCTGTACCATAAAAAAGAATGAGTTCATGTCCTTTGCAGGGACATGGATGAAGCTGGAAACCATCATTCTCAGCAAACTAACACAGGAACAGAAAACCAAACACCATTTGTTCACCATTTGAACAATGAGAACACATGGACACAGGGAGGGAATCTCACACACGGGGGCCTGTCAGGGGGTGGGAGGAGGGGGAAGAAATAGCAGGAGAAATACCTAATGTAAATGGCGGGTTGATGGGTGCAGCAAACCACCATGGCACACGTATACCTATGTAACAAGCCTGCATGTTCTGCACATGTATCCCAGAACTTAAAGTCTAATAAAAATAAACAAATAAAAATATTTGGCTCTATGCCTGGCACATTGGACATGCCAAATAAATGTTAGATGCACTTTAAGTTCGCTATTATTGGTACTGTACATCAATAAAAAAGGAAGTGAACTCTGGATTTTGCTCATTGTGACTTTTTCATTAAATAGATACTAAAGGGATAGTTAGTGTGACAATATCCATGCTAAAAGTGGGGGCCGCAGATACGAAAAGATCATGAAATACTGGCCTATGCTGTGGGCAGCCATACCTATCTCACAGGGCCGTGGTGAGGATTTAAAGAAAATGGAACTGGGTGGCCAAAGGCCCAGGAAGGTAACACCCATCTGTGCCCTTGATGGAGATCTAAGTCACAGGGACCTGAGAGTGTGGGCTCTGCAACAAGAGCAGCTTGTGTGACAGAGATGGACGGAGGCTGTGACAAATCTCTTCTCATTTCCCTGATAGAGAGCTCAATAGGCAAGACCTGCCCACTGGTTAGAGTTCTAGAACCGTTGAGAGAGATTATAGCACACAAAATCAATACTTCCTCAGTCCAGGATCTCACAGTGGGTGACAGGGTAATGGTTTTCAGGAATCTCTTTTGGTTTCTGAGATTAAAAATGATATATATCAAGATAATATACTAGAGAAGAACAAAGGGAAGTCAAATGAAGGGCATAGACTTGAAGAAACACTAAGGAGATTACATTTATTTCTATGATGATATTGTATCTATACCTATCTGTGTGTGTGTATATATACACACATACACATAAATACATATATATACCTACACACGCACACCTATCTATCTGCACTTTTATCACCAATCCCATCTTTCTCAGCCAATCAGGTCATTTTCTGCAGACTTGATAACCACCAGGATATTTAACATTCTCTCTCTCTCTCTCTTTCTCTCTCTCTCATTCTCTCCCACCCCCATCCCCACCTCTCTGCTTAGCGTCTCTGTTTCCTGGGACATGGAGTCATTGTTTGTACTCATTGAAATGTGTTGATAAGAACTTTGCAGAAAGAAAAATAGGAAAATAAGAAGAAGAAAGAGAAGAAAATGAAACACGTGAATGATACTTGGGTTCTAGCTAATAAATAAGACAGAGCAAAATCTAACAAACCCAAAGTTGTATTTTTTTTGGCTACGAGCATATTGTTTATTTACTGAAGATGCTACTTACTCCTTCCTAATTTCTGTGAGACCATGGAACAACCTTTAGTGGCATGAATTGCTTTCCAATTCAGTAAATCTATTTTTAGCACCTGTTGCACAGAAGGTACACAGCTGGATGTGCTGGAAAATACAAAGTTCAAAATACATCTCTTCCCTTTCACCCATGTTCATGCATGTCAACCATAATCACCCTTCAAGGCTCATTTACGCAATTATTTCTGATACCCAGTACTTAGCACATACTACGTACTCAACGAATATTTGCTTAGTGAGCAAATAAATAGGTCTGCTTGAATGTCCAAACACAGTACAGGCACACCACAGTACCAGCAGGTAGAGATATACCTCTCCCTTCCTCTCCTTTTAAAAATGACTCAAGCCAGGCAATGACCACTGCATCAAACCCTGTTTCCTTCCTTTGAATCACCCTGGTTTTGGAGTTTCTCTTGCCTCCTTCATCTCAGTACTTGCTTATCTCTATCTCAATCCACCACCTTGGTTCAGTTCTGGCACCTTCCCATTGTTGCATGCTATTAGCACATCTATTGAAGTACCTGCCAGTTGATTTTGACTTTGTTGCAATATTTCACATCAGACCTTTTGGACAGGGGTGGAGGTGTGTTGTCAGCTTTCCAGAAAGAAACCTCCAGCACACAGAGGGTTTCAGTTTCACTCAGCTATGCCTTCCACTCTACCTTACTGGTTTTTAAATAGAGTGTTGGCATGTTCAGAGCTGTGTACCTTTAGGGAAGATTGCCTTGAAAGAAATGGCAAATAAAAAGAAATTAGTCTGGGGCAGAAAGTCAAGAAAATATTCAATCATCCAAGTGAGAAGAAATGAATGAACTAAGGTGCTAATGAAAAGGAAGAATAAGAAAGAAATGAGAGACACATTAAGGGAAGCAAATGGCCTGGAAAAGTGATTGGATGAGATTCAGCCTCAGCAAGCTACGGTGGGCTGGTGATCTGTGAAGCACGGTGCCGTATCACAGAAAATAGCTTTTATGGATCAGAGCTGCCAGAGAAGGTGCCGCAGAAGTGAAGAATGGGAGCTGAGCACTCAATGACTAAGAGTAAGATGTGCTTCCAGGTGGGAAACAATGATTGGGGAGCATGTGATAGGAAGCACAGAAGCTACCATGGATCCTGTAGTATCCTTACCATCAAGGCTGATAGGGTTTCAAAGATTTGCTGGACATCTGTTGTCCTTCTCTGTCCAGTACTCACTTCTTCTTCTGAAAACAAAGCCCATATTTCCAATGGGGAAGCAAATCATTGTGAATCACCAACACTGACCACTCCCTTATCCTGGATACCAGAGTGAACAAATAATTCAACCAACTTTAGGACCCTATCACCCTGACCTCAGGGACTGGCTCACCTATGGACAATAGACCTAAAAATATCCAATTAGAATTATTTGAAAGATTGAGATGATCTATTCCAAGGCATTAGAATTTGGATTTCTTTTTCTAGCTAAAATAAATGTACTCAATTTATTTTCCCCCTCCTCTACCCTACATACCCACTATCATAGCCACAAGGACAGTTGTATGTAATAAAAACCCAATGCCAACTAGCCTAAGAGCTTAAGAACATCAAAAAAAATAGCCCGGTTCCCAAGCTACTTTTCCTTCCACCATACCCTACTGTCTTCATCACCCTTGTAGAGACTTCGGCAGAGTTATGTAATAGAGACAGTATATCCCCTCCAAGAAAAGAGATTTGTTTGCTAATTACACAACCATCCTCTCACTATTTGTGCTCTGTTACCTCTTGTTACCTCTTACACAATTTTTTTAATGACACAATTTTAAAGACAAGATGATGTGACTTTACATTGCATATGCAGGCATCCATGCCTTAGAAATGTGCTACTGGCTTTTATTTATGACTGTTTTTATAGTTCTCTTTATTTTCCATGCTAGGCTTTTCAAGGTAAAAGTTTAGTTGTAAAATTGGATACAGATTAGGGAGGAACCAATATCACCCTATTGTAGAGCTGAGAAACTCTATCAAGTAAACACCCACATTTTCTTCTTTGAAGACATACGGCTGTGCTGGATTGCAGATGCTATTAGCACATCTACTGAAATACCTGCCTTTGCAGGATGAGAAGACATCTATGTGCTGCCATTCTAAAATGAAACAAACCTATGTTATTCAATTGAGGCACTGGGAGTCTCTTCTATTATGATCTCCAGATATAAAGAGTGTGTTTCTGAACACCTTTCATGAGGCAAATGTAATGTAGGTCTAGTGTTCACATGTCCAGTGAAAGTCCATGATCAATCGATTGAGGTTTTACAGGACTTTTGAGAAAAACATTTGAAAACTGCTTGGAAAGATTTGGACAGCAATATTAAAATAAGCCCATATTTTAAAAACTGTTAATGAGAAAACTTATGCTACTAGACTTTTAGGGGAAATCAGGAAATCACAAGAAAATGTGCTGAACTCAAAGTATCTCAAAAAATAAAATTCCAAGGAAAAACTTAGGCTCATCACATATACAATTACTGACATTTTCCTAAGCCTTTCGATTTACAAAGATTTTACTCACAGACTCTTACGTAAGTTAGAAAAAGCTGGCACTATTATTTTTATCCTCTTTTGACAGCTGCTGGAATTGGGGTGTAAGGTGGTTAAGTAAATCTGCAGAGGTCAGACAGCTAAGAAACAGGGAAGACATGATACAAAGAGCAAAGAGCACCCCTGCCTCTCGGTGCAGGAGGCAGCATGAAAGAAGATGGGATCTGAAGTCTGGGCTTCCCAGACATTGGCCACAACTTCCTGCTACGCAGGCCCAGTTACTTAATCATTTTAACATCCCTGCTCTTTCTCACCTGCTATGGTTTCTCCTTCTGCTTGGAAAGACGTCCCTACTTTATTCTCTTAAAAAAAAATAAATCTTCTTGTAAATTTGTTTAAGTTCCTTGGACATGCCTAAAGGAATATAAATCATTCTATTGTCAAGACACATGCATGTGTATGTTCACTGCAGCACTATTCACACTAGCAAAGCCATGGAATCAACCTAAATGCCCATCAATGACAGACTGGATAAAGAAACTGGTACATATACACCATGGAATACTAGGCAGCCATAAAAAGGAATGAGATCATGTCCTTTGCAGGAAAATTAATGGAGTGGGAGGCCATTGTCCTCATCAAACTAACACAGGAACAGAAAACCAAATACCTCATGTTCTCACTTATAAGTGGGAGCTGAATGATGAGCACACATGGACACATCAGGGAGAACAAGACCCTGGGGCCTATCAGAGGGCAGTGGGAGGAGGGGGAGCATCAGGGAGCATAGCTAATGGATGCTGGACTTAATACCTAGATGATGGGATGGTTATGCAGCAAACCATCATGTTATACATTTACCTATGTAACAAACCTGCATAACCTACACACGTACCCCTGAACTTAAAATTTAAAATTAAAAAAAAAAATCTTTATCAGCTCAGTATCATCACTGCTCTTAGGATATCTTCCCTAATGCTCACGCCTGCCCTCAAAAGCAGGGTTATATCCCCCTCTTGTGCACCCTACGCCTGCCCCAAGTTTCCATTGCACTTTTCAGAGTAACTGGCTATTTGTATATCTCATTAGAGGTAGAGATATTATGAAGTGCAGTTGTCTATTAAGGTTGAAAGCAAATCCTAAGGATGCCTAGGTGAGTCTCCTGTAGCTATGTCTTACTAACTGTGAGATCTTAGGTAAGTTGGTGGTCCCTTCTATCCTTCATTCTCACATTTGTAAAAAGGATATTTATTAATTTCTTATGGCTGCTATAGCAAATTATCATAAACTTGGTGGCCAGAAAAATCAGAAATTTATGCTTGCGCAATTCTGGAGGCCCAAAGTCTGATATTGAGGTGTTGACAGGGCCATGCTCCCCTGAAGGTTGTAGAAGATGATTTGCGTCTGGGGGCTCTGGGTGTTCCATGGTCTGTGGCTGTATCACCCCACTATCTGCCTCCATGGTCCCATTGCCTCCTCCTCTGTGTGCTTCTTCCCTGTGTGTCTCCTCCCCCGTGACATGTGAACCTTGGTAGTGCTTCCAGTTGTAGCTCTTTCTCAAGGGCATGGAGAATTTTGCTCTTTGCCAGTCCTCAAATAATGAATGACTTCATTTAAAATAAAGTTGAAGAGGTCAAGTGTATGTGATTATAGACATGGGAAGGCTATGAAAGCAACCATCAAATAACCACCCTGCAAGATTACAGACATGAGGATGGACCAAGGTTGGCAAAGACATGACTTACCCAGGTCATTCCCAGAGTTGGCAACAAGGCAGGATCTCTGTTCATACAGATTCAGGCCAGCCTTATTCTCACCAATGCTCTGCCTCAACTTGCTGACACCATTCAGTGCAAGAACTTATATTAACAATAATATCATCTATTTGAAAAAATGGAGGACCAGAACTAATTTATGTGACTCAACAAAATCTTACTTTCACAAGCTCTTAATACTCTATTCTAACAGACCCATAGAATGATATACATAATAGCCTTGTAATTTGAATTTTGTATTTTACTTTTATTTGGAAACAGCACCTCAGAAAACCAGTATAAGATATTTCAGGCTTATTTGATACCCAAAAGTCCAAAAGTCCCCTACTTTTTTTTTTCTTTTTTTTTTGAGCGGGGGTCTCACTCTACTGCCCAGGCAGGAGTGCAGTGGCATAATCATGGCTCACTGCAGCCTTGACTTCCTGGGTTCAAGCAATCCTCAAACCTCAGCCTCCCAAGTAGCCACAGGTATGTGCCACCATGCTTGGCTAATTTTTGTATTAGTTTGGTGCAAAAGTAAGTGAGTTTTTGCCATTAAAAGTATTAATAATTGCAAAAGCCATACTTAACTTTTGTACCAGCCTAATACAATATCATTTATAATATACATATTTTTAATAATATTTTTTGTAGAGATGATGTTTCACCATATTGCCCAGGGTGGTCTTGAAGTCCCGAGCTCAAACTATCTGCCCACTGTGACCTCTCAAAGTGCTAGGATTACAGGCATGGGCCACTGTGACTGGCCCAATTTTTCTTCACAATAGGATCACCCTTTCCTCTTCACAAACTTTCAGCTCCAATAAAATGAAATGCTCACTAACTCCATACTTATTCCATGCTTCCTCACTCCACACTTCTGTTCAAACATTTTTTTCTTTGTGTCTTGAACACCTTCTCCTCTATTTCTACCTCTCCAAATCCTATCATCCTTGAAGTCTCTGTTAAAATTTTATCTGCTCCATAAAATCTTCCTTGTTTGCCACCAACTGGAAAGTGACATTTCCTGTCTGTGAGCCCTCATTTTACATTTTTTATACCTTTCTTGTGGCATTAATCATTTTCTAATTTATATTTACTTACCCTCATTTTCTATCTCTCCCCTTAATTTATTAAAGTCACAGAGACATCTGTAAAATGAGAGTCAAACAAATAAACTGGAAAGTTCCTAGGTCCACAGGACTTTCAGAGAGAAGTTAAATATGCAATCCTGATACCTTGGCCAAGCTAAATGGACCAAGATAGAACCCCAGTTCAAGATCAGCCAATCCCTGGGTTGACCAGCAGCTACGAGGCAGCAGATAGAGGTGAGAGTGACATGCTGGAGCTGGCTTATGGGATCCAATTTTCCATTTTCAGGATTTGAGGAGCCAGGTGACATTATGTTGATAGCTTGAAACCATCTATCGGAGGAGTATTTGTACTATGGAAATTGCCAACATACAGATGTCAGAGTTTCCCCTACCCCCACCCAGCCTCCCACAGACAGCTAGTTATTAAACATTTACCAGCACAACACTGATGATAGCAAACTGATCCTTCTCCCTGGGCAGTAGAAGTGTGAGACCTAGAGAATGAGTCAGCACTCCTTAACAGAAACAAAGGCAGAACTAACTCAGAGAGGAGGCTGTGTGTGAAAGACAAGAGACAGACAATGGTAAGAGGCAGCAAAAGACATGAGGCTGAGCGATAGGAATAGAAATGGTGGGTTCAGAATAAGCAGAGGCAGGGAGTGGTGGAACTGTGATGATGACAAATTCCTGGAATAGAAACAAACAAGTGCCTCTGCCTTGGAATGATGACTAATCCTGCCTCCTGGACGTTTTGCTGGATCCCACATGACCTTTCTAATTCCTGCTCATCTGCAGGGCTGGCGCTGCAGGGATTCCTGTTTTCCTTACTGTCCTGCCTCCCAGATAAACTCTCATCACAGAGGACATGCAACCCAGAGAACATGACAGGGTGACAACTACACTTTACAGCTCATAAAGTGCTTTTATGTCTATCCTCACATTTAATCCTCGTGATAATTTTGGCAAGCACACAGGACACTAGCTCATGTGAGCCTCAGACAACACATGAGATGAGGAAGCTGAGGCTCAGAGAAACTGCAAGGCTTGTCCAAAGATATGAGGCTGGAAAAGAGAAGAAATGAGATATGATCCCAGGTCCTCTGGTATCAGGTTCAGGAGTTCAGTCCACTTTTGGCATAGGTGAGCTGGAAAGTCCACATAAGATGGGAAATGCTTTAACATTTAGCCCTATCAGATCACGTCTTATGAAGGACAGCGGGTTAGTTGACCATCGGAAGAAGCAAAAAGGCCAAAAGATAGAAAAAGTGAGAGAAAAAAGAAAAAGAGAGAGATAAGGAGAAAATGTGGTTTGGAAGTCTCGGTATTACACATAAATACATAATATAATATATAATTATGTGCACACATAAATATACATATACAGTATACATGTAATATCACATTATGTATGTTATGTGGCACCAAACATACTTTGGTTAAAATCTCAGCTTCCCACCTCGTTGGCCATGAGAACTTGAACAAGCCACTTACCCTTCCTGAGACTCTATTCATAAAGTGGACATTAGTTTCTCTGTCTACTTTATAAGATTCCAGTAAAGCCTGATGAGCAAATGTATGTAAAATACTTGACACAAAGCTGGACATAAAGTAATAATTTTATATATTTGATATGTAATTACTATTTTTAAAAAAATAATTAGAACAATGAATAGCTATAATCACTTAGTTATTAATCAGGATCATTAATCTGCCTTTATCCTAAAATAAAAAGTCAGATAGCTAATGAAAGAGCTGCTCTATGTAAATGAAGAGTATTTTAGACATGTACACAGTCTACTCTACCAAAAATTAAAAATATTGAAAACATACAGGGCTCAAAATTAAATGTCTTCAAGTAAAACATAAAGCAAAAACAGCTGCTGCTGGAACTTGGTCCCTGGGCAGGTTTGATTTTTGAAAATGACAAAGAGGCCAAATTGTGCTTCGATTCCTGCCTGAACTGAGTGAGAGAGGGGCATGACTGCTTTGCTGGCAGCCTGCTTGAAGGAAGGATGCAGATGCTTAAACAAAGGATATTGTATGCTGGACACAGCTTTCTGGGACCCTCAGACATCAGGGAATTCTGCAGCCACATCACAAACAGCGTTGCTGAATTTTCCTTCCATTTTCTAAAATAGCAATCACCACAAAGAAGACACCTTAACGGGTGCCATGAATGCAAATTTATGAGGCTGATCTGGGATAACAGTCCTTGCCATCGGCAGAAAAATCACCTATGTTCCTGGAGACGTTCGTATGCGGCTTTATCACTTCCTAATAGCGCCTCTGCTAATATATTACAGAACTAGACTAATTCCATCTGAAGGATGAGTATCTTATGCTGGAACCTAGAAATTAGACCCGGAATGTCTGTCGGGGGAGCTGTTTGAATATAACCCAAATATAATTTTTTTAACATAATTTTAAAGATAGTTAAAACACAAAAAATAAAGCCAAGAATTAAATCAACCAAATAGCACTCACCTTAACCAGTGACCACCTTTTGCATATGTGCTTCCCAGCTTTTTTTCCTCCTCATGTCTGTGTTCACAGAATTGAAATTAGAGTATCTTCATGATTTTACAATGCAAATTTTCAGGAATTGGCTCATTGTATCATGGGAGTGGAACAAGAAATAGTAATTTGAAGGTATCCATCTTACCCTACACAGGCAGGATGCCAGGGTGCCAGAAAGTGTCATCACTAGAGAAGCCTTACTTCTTTGAGAAAACACTGTCTAGTTAAGGTGCTTCTCTTTGTATTCCAGGATGAGAAACAGCCCCATAGTGTTTTTTTTTATTTTTTTGAGACAGTCTCACTCTGTGGCCCAGGCTGGAGTGCAATGTCATGATCTCAGCTCACTGCAACCTCTGCCTCCCAATTCAAGCAATTCTCTTGTCTCAGCCTTCCAGGAGCTGAGATTAGAGGTGCACGCCACCATGCCAGGGTAATTTTTATATTTTTAGTAGAGATGGCATTTCACTATGTTGGCCAGGCTGGTTTCGAACTCCTGACTTCAGGTGATTTGCCCACCTCAGCTTCCCAAAGTGCTGGGATTACAGGAATGAGTCCCATAGTGTTTTATCCCTCCCACCCAGGACACAAACTGATTACAGGTTTTTGACCACATCTCAATGTCTTCTTACTGTGCTGCCACAGGGGGTGTTCACTCTGCCCAAAACTCCCTTTCCCACTGTCCATTTATCTCTCTGACTCCTTTTGACCACTCAGATCTCATATTACCCACCCCTCCACTAGCAAGCCTTTGCTGACCCTGATCTGACCTGCCCCCTTAGGTTAAGGAGGCCATACAGAACACTAAAGCTGCCTCTTCCTGGCACTTACTACACTATTAGTTTTGGTTTTCATGTCAATCTCTTTCCCAAAGGAGAGATATGAAATTACATCCAGAAGCTAAGAAAAGGACCAGGAAGCCTGGCTCGTGCCACCACCCACGGATGCAGGTATGCCATGGTGGTATTTGAGCAGCAAGAGCCTAGGCCTGAGAGCGAAGTGGGAGCAGTGAGGTTCATGGGATAGCAGATGTGTCTGTCCAGATGCTCCTTCTCTAGAGCTCTGTGTGGGCCTCCAGGCTAGCGCTGGTCCTCAAAAAGGGTCACACCAGAAGAAAAGGAATCTTCAAGAAATACAGTCATGGCTGGGTACAGTGGCTCATGCCTGTAATCCCAGCACTTTGGAAGAAGGCCAAGGCAGGTGAATCACGAGGTCAGAAGTTCAAGACCAGCCTGACCAAGATGGTGAAACCCTGTCTCTACTAAAAATACAAAAAAAATTAGCCTGGCGTGGTGGCAGGCGACTGTAATCCCAGCTACTTGAGAGACTGAGGCAAAGAACTGCCTGAATCTGGAAGGCGGAGATTGCAGTGAGCTGAGATGTGCCACTGCATTCTCACGTCCTGCTCCTGAACCAGGTACCGTACCATAGGCCTGACTCAAGGCAGGGTTCCACTGTCCATATGTGCAAATGACGAATGCTTGAGATTTTAGAGTTCTAAAGGACTTCAAGAGTCCTGAGGGAGTTTTCACAGTTCCCAAACTATAATATTTCAGTAGTCCAGATATTCATATAGACATTTTATATTATTATATTGTATTATAGCAATGCTATATATTATTGTAATTATTACATTATATATAATTCTTATAGATTCTATAATTATTATATATAACTGCAGATTCAACCAGCTGCAGATGAAAAATATTCAGAGAAAAAACAATAAAAAATAAGAATACAATGATAAAAATATTAAAACTTTAAAAAATAATGCAACTATTTACATAGTATTTACATTGTATTAGATATAAGTAATTCAGAGATAATTTGAAGTATACCAGAGGATGTGTATAGGTTACATACAAATACTATGCCATCTTACATCAGAGACATGAGCAGTCATAGATTTTGGTATTTGCAGGGGGTCCTGAAACAAATCTCCCACAGATACCAAGGGAAAACAGTATATATGTATTTTATATATATACACATATATATTATATATACACACATATGCACATGTATGAATGTATCCACATACCCCACACACTTACACATTATAGTTATATGTCGCTTAATCACAGTGATATGCTCTGAGAAATGTATCATTAGATGATTTTGTCATTATACAAACATTATATAGTTACAAAAACCTAGATGCCGTAGTTTACCACACACAGAGACCGCATGGTTTAGCCTATTGCTCCTGGGCTACAAACTTGTACAGCATGTTACTATACTGAATCTTGTAGGCAATTATAACACAATGTTAAGTGTTGATGTATCTAAACATAGAAAGGAGCAGCATAAACACAATATGAAACATTTACATATTGTACTCCTGTATAGGGCAGCTCCATTATAATCTTCTAGGATCATCATATATGCAGTTGTTTATTGAAACATCATTATGTACTATGTGACGATGCCTAGGGAGAGTCAAGGAGGAGGAGAGAGATCATTTTAAGGAATTAGTTCACACCACTATGGGAGCTGGCAAGTTCAAAATCTATAAGGCAAGCAAGCAGGCTGGAGATCGGGTAAGAAATGTTGCAGTCTTGAGATTGAAGGCTGGAAACTTAGGCAGGATTTCTATGTCGCAATCTCTAAGCAAAGATCCCTTCTTGTGAGGAAACCTTAGTCTTCATTGTGAAAGTCTTCAGCTGACTTGATAAGGCCCATCCATATTGTGGAAGATAATCTACTTTACTCAATACCAACTGATTGTAAATATTAATCACATCTACGAAGTACCTTCACAGGAACATCTAGACTGGAGCTTGACCAAACTACTGGTCACCATAGTCTAGCCAAGTTGACACACAAATTTCACCCTCAAAGCCACAACTCTGTCAGCTCTCAGAAAGCCCCTATGACAGAAGAAACAAGAAGGCTCTTGGCTTTGAAGATGCCAAATTCTTTGGCCCCATTTCCAGACTCTGGCAAGGGGGAGACTCATTCTGGGTGAGAGAATTACCAGTTTGTAAAATGCTGACAAGATGCAAACCAGCCAGGAATGACCTTCTAACTGGGTGATTCACACATGCAGGGCAGGGCTCCCTGGGCAGCACCTTCTCAGGGCATTCCTGCACCACAGGCGTAGTCCCCCTGTCCATGCACTCTGCACCTCCTGGGAGGTGGAGGAAAACCTAACCACAAATGATGAAAAGGAGCTCTTGTGTCCTTCGGTGGAACTCTTGCTTCACCTGCCACACCCAACTTGACCTGGACAAATGAATTCCATTGTCAGGTTGTTGTAAATGTTTTTCCAGGCCCAAGCCAAACATCCTTTCTGCTTAGTTGCATTTTAGTGTGATGGGAAAGCACTCACATACCCCTTCCTTATGTGGGCCAAGGAGAAGTGTCTGGAATAGGCTGTGGGACCCCTGGCCTGGGTGCCCACCTCTCCACAGCCTGGAACTGGCTGAAGCTCTGGAGACAATGCTGATTTAACGTGATGACTGAGTCATGCCCAAGCCTGAAAAACCAAGTCGTCCTTTTAACATTTTATTTTTCCTTTTTAAACAAGGAATCTGTTGTCTTCTCCAGACATGGAACACCTTTCTACCTTGGAGGCTGCTCACACCCTCATGACAGGAGTCAGCCGTAGGTTCAGCGCAGGTTGTTTTATTTTTCATTCCCCCATGGGTGAACAATGAATGCTAGAACCAACCCACAGAGTCCTTATGACAGTTCCATAATATATTGGAGACAAAGTGTATGACATAAAGCGTGTGATGAACATATTCCCTTTCCTCTTCCTTTCCCTTCCTTATCATCTATGTAATATTCTTGCTACAATGTAACACCCCGTGTGTTGTCCCATTGACTGATAGGACAGCCCCTCGAGACAAGCACTGACGGTCCCTGGCTGGAGGAAGTGGAAACTGGGAGTCAGTTTGCCATCCTTCTGGACTTGGGATGGACTGTAGGAGCACCTGCTTTGTTCCCAGATTTATGCATTAGCTAGCACACTTGGGCCTTTCTGTTTTGCAATATCACACAGATCAGGAAAAACAGGGGAAATGGTTGTCAGGTAATATAACACAAACCAACCAGGATAGGCAGGCAAGAGGGAGCTCTGGGGCTGCTGTGGGTGAGGCCTGGGCACAAAACAGGGCCACAGAAGAGGGTGGAGGTATGAAGTTCAGGGCCAGGATTACAGTGGGTATGCAGGGGAGCTGAGGAGAGGAGTGAGGACCTGAGCCAAAGGTCAGAGGGTAAAAAGAAAAGGCCACCTTACACAGGAGGAACTAACTGTATGAGATTCTATAAACTTGTCATCAGCTGAGAGAGGAAGGTGGATGGTAGAGGAGCTGTGTCAGGAGAAAGGCAGCTCCTCCACCCTGGAGGCTGTGTCTAAGCCACCATAGTCTCTTGCCTGGAGTATGCAACAGCCTTTCGACTGGTCTGCCTGCTTTCAACTTTGACACAACCTTGGCCTCCACGGAGCAGCCAGAGAGCCTATAAAGACATGAGGCAGCTGCTCCTCTGCACAAAACCCTGCAGTGGTTCTACACTGAGAGAAACCAAAGTCCTCACAGAGCCCTTGCAATGCCCTCTGGGTCCTTATGATCTACCTTTCCCATGTACTCACTCTACTCCAGCCAAACCAGTCACTGGGTCGGCCACACGCACACAGACACATGCCCGCTGTCTAGGGGCCTCTGCCATGGCTGCTCCTCCACTGGAAATGCTCTTTCCTCAAACATCTGCTGGCTGAACTCCATTGCCTCCTTCAACCCTGATCATATCCAGTATTCTCAATGAAGTCTACCCAGCACGTTGGATTTCCTACTGAAAATTTACCCTGGCTCTGCAGTCTCAATTTCCCTTACCTACTCTTCTTTCTCTTTTTTGTCCATACATATATTTTTTTTTACTTTTTATTATATGTATTTCATTACTACAATGTAAAAGCCTCACAAAAGTAAAAATTATTATCTGTTTTGTTCATGATTGTCTCCCAAGATCTGAGAATGGTCCCTGACCAATAGTGGGTGCTCCATAAACGTGTGCTTGAAGAATGAATTAATGAATAAATGAATGAATAAAAATAGCCTTGAAACCAGATAGATCCTGGTTATTTTGCTTTTGTTTTATGTAATTTCAACTTTATTTTAGATTCAGGGAGTATGTGTGCACAGATTTGTTACCTGGGTATATTAAGTGATGCTGAGGTTTGGAGTACTGAGAATAATAGCACACAATAGGTAGTTTTTAAATCCTTGTGCCCTCCCTCTCTCCTTTTGCTCTCTAGTGGCCCCAGAGTCTGTTGCTGCCACTTTATTCTCATGTGTACCCAATATTTAGCTCCCACTTATAAGTGAGAATATGTAGTATTTGGTTTTCTGTTTCTACGTTCATTCACTTATGATAATGGCCTCCAGCTGCATCCATGTTACTGCAAAGGACATTCTTTCTTTCTTTTTTATTGGGTGGTATTCCATCCTGTATATATACCACATTTTCTTTATCCAGTCCACTGCTGATGGGCACCTAGGTTGATTCCATGTCTTTACTATTGTGAATAGGGTGGCAATGAACATACAAGAGCATGTGTCATTTTGTAGACCCTAGTTTAAATCCCTTCTCCACAACCTTTGTTTCTCTTCTTGGGGAGGTATACTAAAGTTTCCTCAGTGGCAGGGTTGGTACCTGCAGTTTTCTGACACTCAGCATGTGTTGTGTTAAACATTCTACCTTAAGGATGAAGGCTGGGGGTAAAATAGCATTAGAAGGAGTTATCAGGGCTTTGTCTTCAGATATAACATCAATGGCAAGTTTGCTGCTACAAAACTGCAGTTTTGAAAGTAGCAAATTGTTATTTTCCTTAACTTTGTGCTAATCTCTGGCCTCTGGAAAATCTTTGATAAAAGGCAGGAAAGGGGGCCCTTGATACTTGTTTCCTGGGGGAAGGATTCCCCAGGAAACCCTCACTCTCCTTATACTATCCAGCCAGAGTCGCCTCTTTGGGCTGTCAGCTAGAATCCTGCAGAGCAAAGAAAGCAAAAAGGTTTAAAATGGGGGACATGGAGAGAGGCTTAAGCAGCCTGGGAGGAATTCTGCAGAAGAAAGTGACTGTTGTCCTTCCTTCTGAAGCTCCTTTTTGTTGCCCAGTCTGGCTGGAAGCAGCAGGGTCTGAACCTCAGCCAAGGGACAAAGGGCTTTTTTGGGTAAGAGAAGTATAATTGTGGTCATGATGGGCCAAAACAGGAGGGAAGCATTTTATGGGGTAATAGGGCCTCCCAAATGTCAGAATTGGTGCCTGCAGGATGTAATTTAATTCTGTAAGCACTTACGAAGCACCTGCTTTGTTCCAGGCATACTCACATGATTAAGAGACAATCCCAGGGCTCAGAGAATTCCCAAATTAGCAGAGGAGTCATTCATTCCATTTATTCATTTATTTATTTAATATCTTACTTCTTTGGCCATTAATTAAGAACAAGGTCTTGAAATAAGATTTATTCATTCATTCAGTAAAGATTTATTCAGTGCCTACTTAGGACCCGAAGCTGCTCACAGCCTTAGAGAGAAAAAGGCAGACAAAATATAGATCCCTACCCTCAAGGACATTGATTGGTCAGGGCTTGTTGGGGGTAGGGGAAAGACAATGAACAATAAGCATAACAGGTAGATTACATAGTATGTTAGAAGCTGGCCAGTGCTATGGGGAAAAGAAAACACAGAGCAGGGCCAGGGAACCAGGAATTTTGAAGGCTGTCAAGGTGGACCTTACCGAGAAGCCTACAGGTGAGCAGAGACCAGGAACAGTGAGGAAGTTGGGCAGGCCTGCAGACATGCTGTAGGGGAGGGAAAGCAATGCAAAGAGAGGGACAGCTAGAGAGAAGGCCCTAAAGAGAGGCCACGCCTGTTCTGTCTAGGAAGCCCAGGAGGTAGGCAAGAGTTGGAGGAGAGAGGAGTAAGAGAGTTATGACTAGGGGCAGAGTATGCAGGGCCATAAGGGCTGTGGTAGGATTTCTGCCTTTATTGAGTAACATGAGTTGCCCTGGCAGGTTTTTGGAAGACAAGTGCCAGGATCTATCTCATGTTTTAATAGAATCATTTTTGCTACTATGGTGGGAATAGACTTTAAGTGTACCAAGCTGGAGGCAGTAAGACCTACTAGATGGCTGTTGCAGCAATCCTGGGAAGAGGTGAACGCAGCTCAACCCAAAATAGTAATAGCGGAGGTGATGAGAATGGCTGAATCCTGAATATATTTTGAAAGCTGAAACAATTTTTGATGAATTGACTCTAGGGACTCCAAGAGAAAAGAAGGAGTTGATGATAAATTCTAAGGTTAGTGGCCTGAGCCAATCAGGACTGTTAAAGAGGCCTATTAAAGTGTGATCTTGGACAAGTCTCTAAACTCCCACATTCTTCTTTGTAAAATGGAAAATGATAATATCAACATGATAGAGTTGTCGTGAATATTAAAAGAGATAATACATACAAAGCATTTGGCTTGTGAAGAGGGCACATAATAAAGGTAGATAACCAACTAATTAATCTTACAGCATGTTCAAGGCACCAGAACAATACTTTGAGGGATTTTGACAAAGATGGAATATGCATGAGGTGGAATAGAGGGTGACTGAAACGAATCAGGAGACTTCAGTTTTTTCTCATGATTATGCCTAACCACTTTATTACCTTTAGTGAGTCTCTTAGCCTCACTCTACCTCTATTTCTCAATATGCAAAACAAGAGGGAAGTTGATCAACATAAAAGATCTGCAAGCAAATCCCCATGTGTTTTTTGCAAATAAAGTTTTATTGGAACACAGCCGTGCTCATTTTTCTATGTATTGTCTATGACAGCTCTCCTGCTATAACAGCATCGTTAAATAGTTATGACAGAGAATGTACAGCCTCCAAAGGTTTAAATTTCATCTGGCAAAGTACAGAAAATGTTTGCAGGTTCTGCTCTAGAGTGTTGTTTTTCACATAGTTGTTAGACATAGGCTGACATGGGTAGGCACAGATGTGCCCATAGCCAGAGAGCCATGAAATCTTTTCTTCAGGTGAAATCTTAGCCAGGAGCCTAATATATAACAGAATAAATGTGACTTTGGTATGACTAAAGAGTGGAAGAGGTAGGAGAGATATGAAAGGTGTCGATTCTATCTCAGCCTCTGACCACCCTCACATCCTGGGTCAACCCTGAGGCAGCTCCTCTTTATCCTTAGAATGAAACACAGTTTGAAAGACAGGAATCTCAGATCATCTCTAGGAGCTATTTCAGGTCTCTACTTGTCAAGGAGACCATGCCAAATAAACTAATAAACTGTATACTTTGGATACCATTTAAGTTAAAAGCCTTAAAAGTGCTTTTTCAGTTTTGAGAAATGAACTGAGAAGTTAATTTTATACTGGGTAAGGTCAAAATTCAATTTTGTTGTGGCAGACATTTTCAACTTCACGAGTTAGAGAGGGGTAGCATTTCCACATTCCTGACTTCTCCCTAATGATCAATTAGGATACTAAGTGTGTGCCTATTACTTTGTCTTAGCATATGGAACCCTTGAAAACTTTCAACTTCAATCAATTTTGACTCTTCTAAAAAACTTCCATCAGGAAGTATCTTCCCTACTCTAACTTCTATTTTTCTTCAGACTTGGATATCTGTGTGCTAAAGATTGAATGTCGTGTCCCCTCAAAAGTCATATGTTGAAGCCCTAACTCCCAATATGATGGTATTTGGAGATGGAGCCTTTGGGAATTAATTAGAGTTAGATGGTTTCATGAGGGTGGGGTCCTTATGATGGGTTTAGTGTCCTTATAAGATTCAGCAAGGGGGCCTGGTGCAGTGGCTCATGACTGTAATCCCAGCACTTTGGAAAGCCGAGGCAGGTGGATCACAAGATCAGGAGATCGAGACCATCCTGGAAATCATAATGAAACCCCGTCTTTACTAAAAATACAAAAGTCAGCTGAGTGTGGTGGCGTGCACCTGTAGTTCCAGCTACTTGGGAGGCTGAGGCAGGAGAATCGCTTGAACTCAGGAAGCAGAGGATGCAGTGAGCCAAGATCGTGCCACACCTGTAATCCCAGCACTTTGGGAGGCCAAGGTGAGAAGATCATGAGGTCAGAAGTTCAAGACCAGGCTGGCCAGGATGGTGAAACCCCGTCTCTACCAAAAATTTAAAAATTAGCCAGGAGTGGTGGTGGGCGCCTATAATTCCAGCTACTTGGGAAGCTGAGGCAGAGAATTGCTTGAACCCAGGAGGCAGAAGTTTCAGTAACCCGAGATTGTGCCACTGCACTCTAGCCTGGGCAACAGAGCAAGACTCCATCAAAAAAGAAGAAGAAGAGGAAGAGGAAGAGGAAGAATCAGAGAGCTTGCTTCCTTTTCCTCTTTCTCTTTGCCCTGCGAGGACACAGCGAAGATGGCTCTCTGCACCCCAGGAAGAGAGATCTCACCAAATCAGCCGTCACTCTGATTATGAAATTCTACCAGAATTCCAGAACTGTGAGAAAATAAATTTCTGTTATGTAAGGCACCTAGTCTATGGTATTTTGTTACTAAGACACTGTACCCCCAGTCCAATTAGCTTACCAATTAGTCTCTTACCTCCCCATTCAAATAATCCTTGCAAATTCACGTCTTACAAGAAATGTTGCTGATTTGACTGATGATCTCTCTTTAACGATAGTCCAAAATTGACAACCACCTATTGGTCAACATGAACAGGCTCTCCCACACAAATATTCTATTACTAATGTCCAAAACAAATTAACAACCCCCCATTTCCTCCTCCATACTCATCCTCCCTTCTTCACTTCTACTAATGTCACCAGCATTCTCCCAGTCACCCAAATTAAACTTAATATTGTATTTTATGCTCCTGATCCTCTGCCCCACAAATGTAATCGACAGTATTTATTTTACCTCCATTATATATTTTGCATTCAGCTCATCTACTTCATTTCTATCACCATTTTCTAGCTCAAATCTTGGTCACCTCTCCCTTATTATATTAGTCTTTTAATTCATGTCTGGTTTCAATTACTCTCTCCTCAAGTCCTCTTTCATAAGACTTCCAGATAAATCATTTTAACTGCAAATCTGATAATATCATTCCTCTACTCTACATTGCTGGTATAATAAAGTCAGACACTTGTTTCTCATTTCAACCTAAATTTGAATTCTATCTACCTTCTTATCTTTAATTCTCACTATTCCTCTTAACATACTTGACATGGAAATTTGAAAGAGACAGTCACTCTCTACTGAACCTTGCCCTTATTTTCCTCTGGCTTCTTCCTGTAATACCTCCTTGAGCTTTGCTGCATGTCCAAATTTTCCAAGGCCCAATCAAGCTTTTACTTGATGATGTCTCCTCTGGTCCCCTCTCTCTCTCCTTCAAATACTCTCAACATTTTAACATTTACTTAAAAATATACTTATATATGTGTGTATATATTTATTTATTTTATAAATTTACATATATTTTTAGAATATGTACACACACACACACACACACATACATACACATACCATTCCTATCACAAAAAGATTCATTATAGGTAATAAATGCTGGGTATTCTAAACATTATTATCACCTTCACCTATATGTGTTTGATATGAAGTGTCCCCTAATACCAGAGTATGGCAGAGATGGCTTACTCTTCACCCAAAATTTCTGCTCTTTCTTCTATAGAATAGAGCTATCTCTGGGAGGGAGCGGCCCAGCCAGGGTCTAAACTTCCCTTGCCCTTTTGCATCAGTGATGGACCAACTGACCGGTTTTGCAGTGGAATATGAATGTAAGTGACATATGTCCACGTGATGGTGATTAAGATGTGGAATATGAATGTAAGTGACATATGTCCAGGTGATGGTGATTAAGATGTGGATGTTGCTTTTCTACTCTCTTGTTTCCTTTCTACTGGCTGGAGGCAGAGAACTCTGAGATCTCAGGAAATTGCAGAACCCCAAGATGGAGAGAGTCTGGGTCTCTGAATCACTGTTTGAAGGGAAGTTGTCTACAAAGCAGACACACCCCCATTAGATTCTCAACTGAGAAGGAATAAAACTTTTCTTGCATTAAGCCACCAAAATTTGGGGGTTTATTTGTTAGAGAAACTAGTATTATCTTAATGAATAAAATATGCTAATGTTGAAGGTACCAGGGATAAACAATAGGCAGGTAGAATTTAGAACAGTCAAAATCTAGCCAGTGTAAAGATGTAGTTGAAATGTTAAGAGTATTTGAAGGAAAGGGCGACAGGACCAGAGAACAAACCATCAAATAAAAGAGTTTGATTGGGCCTTGGAAGATTTGGACATGCAGCAAAGCTCAAGGAGGTATTACAGGAAGAAGCCAGAGGAAAATAAGGGCAAGGTTCAGTAGAGAGTGACTATCTCCTTCAAATTTGCTTGTCAAGTATATAAAGGGGAATAGTGAGAATTATTAAGAAGGTAAATAGAATTTAAATTTAGGTTGAAATGAGAAACAAGTGTCTGACTTTATTATACCAGCGATGGAGAATAGAGGCATGATATCATCAGATTTGCAGTTAAAGAAAATTTATCTTCAAGTCTTATGAAAGAGGACTCAAGGAAAGAGTAATTGAAACCAGGGACATGAATTAGAAGATTAATATAATAAAAAGAAAGGTGACCAAGATTTGAGCTAGAAAATGGTGATAGAAATGAAGTAGATGAGCTGAATGCAAAATGTATAATGGAGATAGAAAAATAAATACTGTTGGAAATAATATATTATTATATATTATATATTATTTATATATTATCTAAATATTTATATTATATATATTTATATTATATATTATTTCTAATACAAAGATTATATATGAAATATAGAATATATTATATAAAATATATAATAAATAAATTATATGTTATTAATATAATATATTGTTTGTATGATACAAAATAATATAGATAATATAATCATATTATATATTATTTCCAACACAAATAATTTAAATACAATTGTAATTTAAAGATAACAGTAATATTTTTGAGATGAGGAAGCTTTGTTTCATAATATTAAGAAATGATAACTATAAAAGTGCCAGGTATGGTGGCACACATCTGTAGTCCCAGCTACTTGTGAAGCTGAGGCAAGAGGGTTACTTGAGCCCAGAAGTTTGAGGCTATCGTGCTCTATGATCATGTCTGTGAACAGTCACTGCACTCCACATTAGGCAACATAGTGAGACCGTCTCTCTAAAAATATTAATGATAATAAAAGCAACATTCATTCAGCATTGATTATGAAATGGACTAAAGACTTCGCATACAAGGTTACTCAAGTTTATAAGTTGTTGAATAAGGTTTTAAACCCAGACCTACCTGTCTCTAAAGATCATGGTTTATTCATGACTAGTTTAGGCTTTCCTTCATGTTATAAAGCTAACATATACATAACAAATGGAAGTTAATATTTAAGAAGTGCTTCCTATTTGCCAGCCTCAAGTTTATACTTTACATGTACTGTGGAATTTAATCTACAACACACACACACACACACACACACACACACATATACACATAGATAGGTATGTATACTATGTGCATATATATAATATATGAATGTATACATATATCTACATCTGTGTGTATGTATATTTACATACATACAGTTGACCCTCGAACAATGTGGGGCATGGGGGTGCTGACCTGCTGACACCCCCACAGTCATAAGTCCCAATATGATTCTTAACTCCCACAGACTCAACTACTAATAGGCTACTGTTGACTGGAAGCTTTATTGAAAACATAAATAGTCAATTAAAAAGTATTTTGTATGTTGCATGTATTATATACTGTATTCTTATAACAAAGGAAGCTAGAGAAAATACTTTTAGAAAATCATAAAAAGAGAATGTATGTGCTATTCCTTGAGTGTAAGTGGATTATCACAACAACTTTACCTTCATTATTTTTATGTTGAGCAGACTGAGAAGGAGGAGGACAAAGAGGAAGGGTTGGTCTTACTTTTCAGGGGTGGCAGAGGTGGAAGAAAATTCATATATAAGTGGACTCGCAGAATTCAAACCCACACTGTTCAAGCATCAACTGTATGTATAATAGAATCATAATCTATAGCTTATCTACTTACGTATATATGTGTACACCATATAGTACCATTATCATGTTCTTTATACAGTTGAGTAAACTCAAGTTCAAAGTCTCAGTGAGCAAATGGTCCTGCAAATAAATGTGAGCCTCGGCAGCCAGAACGCTAAGGACAAAGGTTTGCCACCTGCTAAGTCTTTGGGTTTCCAGGCCTGTGTGTCTCTGCTAACCTGAGACCACAAGGTCATTAAGTACCAGACCTGTGCTGTATTTATTATTATACTCCCTGTACCTAACATCGCCTGGCATGCTTCAATAAATATTTCTTGAATGGAACTGATGGAGTTCAGGGAAAATTGTTACCAAGAGTAGGACTAGCATTTAGAGTCTGTGAGATTAGAGGAGAAGTAACAATTTCTGCCAGAAAAAGAAAACAGCCTGGCATTTCAAGAAGCAAATTAAAGTCCAAATGTTTAGTGAACTTCTCAGTGTTTATCTTTCTGGAGAACTTCTGTGTTTCTGGCAGTGGGTCAGGTCTGGAGAACCATCTGCAGTAAAGAGGTCACTCAATCTACCCAGGCTGTCGAGAACAACCTTATAACCCTCTCATTGTGTGCCTCTCAGCCAAACACTGCTCAAAGACTCCAGAAACAGAAAAATGCTTTGACTATATTGGAAGTTTGGGGAATATGCTTGAGAAAGAGTTAAATCCCAGGTTCTCAAAAGTTCATCTTTTATGTTTGAAGCATTAAAAAAAAATGAGGCCAGTGTGAAGAAGGTCGTAAGATTTCCTAATGAGGTGACCTAGATTCATAAGCATAAAATGAATAATTAAGATTTGTGAGGGGGCATAAGGTAATACAAAGCACAGTCATATGTAGTATCCAAATTAGACCCAATCCAAATCTTACTTGTTTTTCTTTAAGTAAAAGGCAATGGGTTTGCATTTAGATATTGGCTTTTGATTTTATTGTTGTCATTGTTGCTATTATGTTTGATTTCAAAGAACTTCTATTTATTTTTTCTGTGAAGATGGTATACTGTGTTCACACTTTGTTTCTCTTTTCCAAACACAAAAGAAAAATATGCATGTGTGTGGACACATGCCTGTATGCACCTGCAAAAAGAAATAGGAATAAAGGAGGAGAAAAGATGACTTCTTTCAGATAAGGAAGGGAATAAAGGCACAAATGAGTGAGAGAGAATATAACAAAGGGCCCGGCGTGGTGGCTCATGCCTGTAATCCCAGCACCTTGAGAGGCCAAGGCGGGTGGATCACTTGAGGTCAGGAGTTTGAGACTAGCCTGGCCAACATGGCAAAACCTGGTCTCTACTAAAAACACAAAAGTTAGCCAGGTATGATGGCACACACCTGTAATCCCAGCTACTCTGGAGGCTGAAGCAGGAGAATCACATGAACCCAGGAAGCGGAGGTTGCAGTGAGCCAATATCATACTACTGCTCTCCAGCCTGGGTGACAAAGTGAGACTGTATAAAAAAAAAAAAATTGAGAAATAGAGAATATAGCCAAGAGCATGCTGAGCTCTGTATCTGGGGCTCAGCAGTGGGGCAAAGGGTTCAGGTCCCACAGAGTGACTATCATAAAACTTAAGCCATCCAAGATGGGCAATCAGGACTAGGCTCACTGTTTAGAGCTAGTGGCTATATATACAGGGTTTTACAACTTACAAATAAGGGGGAAGATCCCTGCTTCCCAGCCCTACCTGGAGCTATGGATTTTAGCAGCCTTCACGCCCAAGAGAGATTGGAGGGCACAGTCACCACCTCACAATCCAAGCTGATTTGGAGACTGGATTTACAGCATTCTCATTATTGTTGTGTGTGCAACAGGATGCCTGAAATGCTATGATGAGACCTAGAGACATATATGGACCTGAAGGCAAGGGAAAGACAATTTTTAAATCATTAGGTAGGACAGAATTAGCATAGATAGAGACAGAAAAGAATGAATAAAATTCTCTCATTTAACCCTAGCCCAATTTCCTAGCCTAACCCTAATAGAATAGAAACCGGGAATCAGAAATGCCAGATACCTCTGACGTTCAAGATACAGTGAAAGAAAGAATAAAGGTGTGTGTAAGAAGCAGTTTGACTCCTAGGACACCTCATAAACTCCAAATGAGGTAACTACTCTCCTCATTCCCATTTATACTCAGGGCCGCAAAAGATGAGGCCACACTTGAACCATGGAATCCAAAGCCTCGGGACTCAGTAATACCAGGTACACCTGAGGGAATAGTGCAGAACTAAAAATGTTCAAAAGGAGAGTCCAGCTCCCTTTGTCAATCAACTCCTGGAAGGTCCTCATCTAGGTTTATAAGTCCAGGCAGTAGCCTTGAGGATTCTGGACTATTGATCCCAGGTGAAAAGAAATGTAGTTACTGGACTACTAGAGATTCTGCAAGGAACTAGCTGACTGTGTGCTCAGTACCCAATAGCAAAGCCCACAATTCAGAAAGTCCTCACCCCATGTGTTTAGTCTTTCAATGAGCTTTTAAGTGCCTCACTTCTCAATATAAATGGACAGTAAAGAACTGTCTGTTTTTTGAAGAATACTTCCAACATGATAGATGAAAATAATTGTTAAAAAGCATCAAAAATAGGGGAAATGCAGTAAGCAAGAATGAAGGTTTTTAAAATATCTCAAAGAGATAAAACATTACATTTATGAGGTAAGAACAAATACTATTTGGACAATAAGAAAAAAAGAGCTCTTCAAAATTAAAAATATGACAGCAAAAGTTTTAACTCCAATATAGTATTTGAAATATAAAAAGAAGAAATCTCCTGGAACCAAAGTACAAACAGCTAAAAATAGGAAACTTAAAAACAAAGGATCTGTTTAGGAGGACCAACAGCTAAATATTAGGAGTTCCAGAAAGAAAGATTAAACACAGGGAAAGAAATAATAACAAAACAGTTCAAGAATTTCCTATGATTAAAGAATATGGGTCTAGAGATTAAAAGACCCCATTGGTGTCTTTTACACTCTGAGTACAAGAAATGAAAACAGACTCTCACCAAGGCATATTATTATAAAACATTAGAACAGTGAAGGTAAATAAAAGACTTAGGGTCCACAGAGGAGAAAAAATACACAATTTTATACACTCATGCATCAGAATGGAACTGAACTTCCTTATAGGAACACCAGATTCTACAAGACAATGGAGAAATATCTTCAGACGTGGAGGGAGAGGTAGTGAATTTAAACTTAGAAGTCTATACCAGGGAAAACCATCAACTAAGTGTGACAGTCAAATGAACAATTTTCCAAACTGGCAATATCTTTAAAACTTACCTGCCATGAATTCTTTCTTTTTTTAATTTTTATCTTAGGTTGGGTGTATATGTGAAGGTTTGTTTATATACATAATCTCATGTTATGAGAATTTGTTGCACAGATTATTTCATCACACAGGTATTAAGCCTGGTACTCAATAGTTATTTTTCTGCTTTTCTCCCTACTCGCACCCCCAACTCTCACATAGACCCACTGTCTGATGTCTCCTTCCTTGTGTTCATGCCATTAATTCTTATTCAGAAAAAGATGAAGGGTATGTTCTACCAAACAAAGCCAACAACTTAAAAAGAGAAAGTAAGGAATGAAAAACTAACCTGGTCTCCAATGCAAAGGTAAGGTAATTCTCATGAGGATGGTAAAGGATGTCCCCAGGCAACAGCTGCTCACAAAGACGTAAAGCTTCAAAAATGACAAACCTATCTTTTTCTGTGTGATTATTCCACACACTGCTACCCCTAATATATTGCCTTAATTTCTCTGAATATACTGAAAAACGATTGCACTTTGTGAGTTGTAGAATGAATTAATGATAGATACATGGAAAAACTAGGCAAATAAAAAATGAAGAATGTATTAACTCTAGAGTAAATAATATACAAACTATATACATATACATACAAACAAAAAAAGTTGATCCCAGTACCTTACCTTGCTCAATGGTGAAAAATATTTACATACCACAATGTAAATACTTATTTAAACACAAATGTGATACAACTGTAATGGGAGAGGGAGAGATAAATACCCATCTTCCAAAGTAAACAATAAATCAATACTATCAAAAACAAAAAAAATAGCAGCATATTAATATATAAAACTGAAAAACCAAGAAGTAGCAGTGTGTTTATGTTATTTGGAAATACGGAAGTAAATACACAAAGAAACACTACAAGATTTGAAATGGGTTGCCCCTGGTTACTGATAATTTGGAGTGGATCCTAATGCTGTAGAACTATTTGACTTTAAAAATATTTTCTCATGATGCTATGATAAAATCTAATTAAATTTAAAAGGAAAATATTAAAAAAAGTATTAATATGATGTACTACATTAAAAATATAAATAAAAACAATACGTACAGGAAAAGCATTCAACATAACAAAATGACAAAATATTCACTTGTTAATTCATGACAAAATGTTTATCAAACAAGTAGTAAATAGAATTTATTTAACTAAAATTAACTACAAATATATTTAACATAATGTATCTTTAGAAGCATTGAAATTAATGGAAGAAATAAAATAAAGCTATCTTCTTTTTGACTTCCATTTGAGGCCCTAGACAATGTAATAAGGAAAAAAATTAGAGGTATAAAATTAGAAATTAATATTTCTCCCAGTAAAATTTTCTCATAGAAACCCAAAGATCATTTATAGAACTATTTAGAATTTTTTTTAGAAGTTCAGCAAGATTTCTAGATACAAGATCTATATACCAAAGTCAACAAGAAATTCTAGCATAAGTGCAAAAATAAAGATCTCTTTAAAAATGTTTATCACATCATGTTTGTAACAAGAAAATGTTAGAAACCATTTAAATGTTCACCAGCAGAAAATTATTAAATTCTATGATGTTATAAACAAAATAAAAATGAACTAGAATTAGA
This sequence comes from Cacajao melanocephalus, assembly GCA_963573385.1. NCBI lineage: Eukaryota > Metazoa > Chordata > Mammalia > Primates > Pitheciidae > Cacajao > Cacajao melanocephalus. Next base: position 45,685 of record CAUYLG010022435.1, on the reverse strand, counting down.
TATGTTAAAATGAATAAGTCTCAAAATGTAACAAAAAATGTCAATGTTAAAAATAGAATGTTGACATATTTAAATTTGAAAAATACATTCTTTAGAATACATATTTTTATGTATACATAGAATAGTTAGAATAGTTAGAATGTTAGTGTTAAGTTCAATGGTTAGACACAAAGACTGAAGAAGTAACAACAAACATGACTGTCTGTTTTTCTCTCCTGTAAAAGATATGCAGAGAGATAGACCATCCAAGGTTTACATATGGCAGACCCACAAGATAATCAGCAACAGCATTTTTCCATCTGTCTCTCTGCCCTTCCCAGACAATATCTTTCATGCTAAGATCCTAGATGCTTGCTATAACTCTAATAATCATATCAAAGTTCCAGTGGCAGGATGGAGAAAGAGGCAAAGGAGATGTTTTCCCTTATTTGTAAGGAGATTACCTTCTAGTTACACACACAACACTACTACCCAATCTTAATGGCCAAATCTTAGCATTAGCAGTACACTTACTGCGAGGGCAAATGGGAAATATACTCTTCCCTGTAAAAATCGAGATTTACCTGTTCCAAAGAAGAGAAGAATAGATTATGGTAAGCAATTAGGTAATGACAAACAACCAATTCACAATAACATTCTAATGGGATTTAGCAATTATCTCTGATGAATGAGAACATAAAACAGGATGGAAAAGGAACACAGAGGGGTTCAACTGTACTTCTGATGATTTACTTCTTAATAAATATTATTTAAAGCAAGTATTTCAAAAATGGTAAGATTTGACATAGCAAGGTGGTAGGTTTGTGAATATCTGTCATATTTATTTTTGCTTTCTCTGTATTTTTAATATTCCATGTAATTAAAACATTAACTTAATGTTCAAAAGGTCAATTTTGTACCATCATTCTTTTATTTTAAAAAAGTAATCTAAGCTTATTCACACATAGACACAAGCTATAAGCTATACTTAGAAGACACAAGCTTCATTACAAACTGTCTCTTATATGAGGCTTCAGTTATTTTAACTTTAAAAGTCTAGATTCATCAAATATCTCAACTTCTGACTGCCTCTAATAAATCCTTGTTGTTGCTATTAATCAGCATTAGGTGAACTCCTACTGTTAATACATAGAGATAGCTGATCACAAGGCTTTTTTCCAAACAATGCATCACAGATTATACCCTGGGTATCAATTGCCTATATTTATGGTTCCCCATACAAAGGCTGATGCATTCCCCTACTGATTCAAATTGTAGTTATAGGAAGAAAAGTTCAGATAAGACTCTTCTCTTAAGCATAGAAGACCATGAATACATCATTTCACTCCACTTTTGACAAAGATCTGTTTGAGTTCACCCTACAGATCTCTGCTTAATTGAGGCTTCAGCCAAGAACTTTATGACACCCCCCACCACCATACATAGATTAAATTAGGTGCCATTTCTTTTAAACTGCTATGGTGGTCCATGACTGCTTGTATCTTGTACTTCCCTATGCCACTCATCCCATATCCTTCCCTGTGCTCTGAATGCCTGTTCGTTCATCTGCCCCATAAGACTCCAGATTTCCTTGAAGGAAGGTGCACTGTTTGGATCACTGTGGTATTCCCAACATATAGCCCAGGGCATGGTACATAGTAGGTGTTCAATAAATATTTTTAAAATAAATGAGTAACTGAATGTCAGTCTTCTCTTTCTAGTATTTTCCTAAACACTGGTGTTGCTGCTTAGTCAGGATAAAGACCCTTGTGGTCCAAAGGCTTCTTCCCTTGTTACATCAAATTTACACGACTATAAAACACTGTGGAAAGCCCAATTGCCAGAAACTCACCCCTGCATGGTCATTTTACAGTAAGTACTTTTGGAATTTCCCTCAACAAAAATATCAGAATTTAGAGGTCTTAATTGCTGGGAAAACAATTCCTGCTACTAACAGAAGAGTCATGAGGCACAGCAATTCACATCGCCCTACTGAAGGATTTAGTGTGAATAATGGATTGCTGGAATTCCTAAATCATGAAGAGAAATGGCAAAGAACAAAATCTCTGTCCGATGCTCAGGCACCTCATTCATTTCCTGTTTTTCCAGTAAGTTCACATTAGACACAACCCTTAACTTTTTCAGATCTCATCTCTTGTGGAGATACATGCATCTTCCCAAAGCATTACAAAATCAGAGCCTGAAGCATCTTAGGCTACATGATTCCTTAACCTTCTCTGGCTCTACTTCTCAAAAATCACACAACTAAAAAATTAGAGTTCCACCTACCTTTTATAAAGAAGGCAATATATTTATGGAAACCATTGTTATGTTTATTAGTGATATATATATATGTATATATATATATGTTTATTAGGATAAGATTAAGGACTTAAAAATCACAAGACGTATTGTTGATAATATTACTACTGTTTGTAGTGGATTAGTGTTCCTTCAAAATTCATGTCCACACAGAACCTCACAATGTGATATTTGTAAACAGTGTCTTTGAATATGTAATTAAATCAGGATCTCAAGATGAAATTATCCTGGATTTAGAGTAGATCCTAAGTCCAAAAACTGGTGTCTTTATAAGAGGCAAGGACACAGAGAAATACTCAGGGAAAAGACCATGTGAAAATACAGAGGCAGAGATTGGAGTTATGCTGCAACAAGCCAAATAACCCCAGAATCCACCAGAAGCTGGAAGAGTCAAGGAAATATCCTTCCCTAGAGCCTTCAGAGGGAACGTGACTCTGCTAATACCTTGATTTCAACCTTCTAGCCGCCAGACCTGTGAGAAAGTAAAATTGTTGTTTCAAGACACCCAGTTTGTAGTACTTTGTTATGGCATCCCTAAGAAACTAGTTTGGTTTGAAAACACTAAAACCAGTTGTTTGGTGCAAATGGTAAAAATGTGTCTACACAAAACACAATAATAAGAAATAATATCATCACTGGGAAGGATATTAGGAAAAAGAAATTCTTAAGAAGCATTAGAAAACCTTGGTTCTACCCAGGTCCCACCATCTGTGGTAAGTATAGAACTAAAAATACTTACTAGGTGGATAATCAGTGTTTCTCTCAAAAGAAAGCAGCCAATGACACAAATAAAACTAGACTAAAAATTTCAGAAATTTTTTAAAATAGAGAAAAGGGAATAACCACCCAGCAATCTATCACCCTGTTGGTCAGCATTAGCATTTTGTTGATATTTCTTTCTGGGAGAAAAATATCCAAAATTATGTTCAAACTTTAACTATATGTTCTATTTTTAACATTTAGCATTTTAGCAAACCATATTTCTGTATTGTTATAGACTGTTTCATAGGCAAAAATGTCAAACTTTATTGAGAACAATTGATAAAATGCTAAATCACATTTTATTGATTCCTACATAGATAAAATGTAATACTTCATTGAGAGGTACTTACATAATTTACTTCAAGTATTCCCTATTGATGAACATAGATTATTTTCATTGTTTTTTCTACTACAAATAGTTATCTAGTAAATATCTTGTTTCAGAACTTTTAACAATATTCATGATTATTTTCTTAGGATGGATTCCAAAAAGGTAAAAGGAGAAAGGACTCCTGGCTCGGGTAGTATAAAAATTTTAAAGACAAAATACTTTTCAAAATACTTTCTAAAAAGATTATACCAATTTATACTTCAACCAGCAGTGTGTGAAGGTAAGAACAGAAAATGATAGTCTATATACTGAAATATTTACTAATTTCATAAGCAATAAATGATACCTCATTATTTTAATTTGTACTTTTTTAGGGACTGGAAAAAAGAAAAACACAAATGCCTATGTTATGACCCAGCAATTCCACTCCTAAATGCGTGAATATATCCACCAATTCATTTCCAGGCATATATCCAGGAGAAATGAGTAGCATCTTCACCATAGCTGTTTCATTCATAGTGGTCAAACACCGGAAACAACTCAAATATCTCTCATCAGCAGAATGTACATGTAAATTGTGGTGTACTCATAAAATAAAATACTACAGAAAAAATTTTAAAAAGAACCAACTACTACTACATATCTCACAGACATCACATTACATGAAAGAAGCCAGAAGAAAAGGAAAAAGATACTGTTTAATTACATTAATATGGAGTTCAAGGTCAGGTAAATGCAGCTAATAGAAATTGAAATCAGAATAGTGATGGAGGGAAGTGAAGAGTGTTGGTTTTGACTGGGAAAGGGCATGGAAGTGGGTACAAAGTGTTGGAAAATTTGTATATCTTACTCTGGGTGGTGCACAAATGAGCATATGCAGGTGTAAAACCACACTGCATTTAAATTAGTTCAGTTTATTACACACAGCTTATACCTTTATGGAAAAGTAAAAAATATTTAAAGAAAAAAACAAAATGTAGATTTTGAAGGACACTACAAGTAGATGAACCTATTTGTGAAGGTCCTTTAAGGTAAATGGTTCATTGCTCCATTTACCTTAAAGTGAGAATTGGCTTCTGGATGATATCATGCTTTGCTGTTCAGGGAGTTTGGTAATGAACTCACTGAACTATTTACACATATGTTTGAAGGTTACAGAAAACTGGACTTACGCCCAAAAGACTTAGAGAGTAAAGAAAGTCATCTCAGCAATTACCATCTGGCAAATCTACCACTTCAATTATAATTTAAATAACTCTTGTTGAGACAAAAATCATAAAAATAAAAAGAAAAAAATGCATGCTAAAATCTTCAGCAACTGGAGAATGGTACAAACACTAGCAATCAGAACTGCATTCTAATCCAGGTTCTACAGTAAATGATTTCCATAGCAGCACACTTCCCTGGATTTCTACCTTTATTCTTTTCTTTTTTTTTTCAGTCCCTTTTGGTGCTTCCAAATCTTCCACTCTTCTAAATGTTGATGTGCTTTAGGGCACCATCTCCCTAGATAATTGCATATAATTCCATTACTTAAATACCATGTATAAGCCAGTGCCTCCCAAATTTACATCTCCACACCTGACCTCTCACCTAAACTTCATACTCATAAATGTAACTTCCTGCTCAACATCCTCTTTAGACATTTAATAGGCATCTCCAATTTTAGGCCTTGATTTTCTGTACACACTTGAGTCGCCAAAAACTACTCCACTTCTAACTTCTCCAACTGAGGACAAAGTTAACCAAACTACTCAAAGTCCCATACCCAGAAATAGAAGAGTCATAAAACTGGGAAAACTCTTTCACATTTTTGCTTTTATTCAAAGTCTCTCCAAACAGGAAGGAAAACTTCATCAGTGCAAGCAATTTGTTTTGCTAATTGCTAATATCACCAGTGACTAGAACAATGCCTGGAATGTTTTAGGAACATGACAGGAACATGTGGGTTGAATGAATGAATGATGTATTAAACATCATAAATTCTTAATTGGAATAATTTCTAATTATATATAAAGAACCAACTTTAGTAGTACTATCATACATTCACTGTAGTGTTGTGAGGTTTAAATGAATTACATTATAGAAAATGTCTTGGGTTTTTTTGCAATAAAATGGTAGATTGCTCTACTAGTCTCTGCAGGACAATGGCTTTCCAACTTTGACATTGGCATTTGTAGGTAAAATCAGAAAGGTTTGTGTTTAAATCTGGACTCTGGATTTAACTTGGGGGGGACCTTAGTTAATTGGGGAACCTTAGGTTATGTGTTTAATCTCTCTGGGTACTCTCAGCCATAAATTGAATATAAGTAAATCTGCCTCACAAGATTGTATTACAAATTACTTTAAATGATACAATGTTTATGAGAGTGCCAATCAAGTACAAGGTCCTCAAACAACAACAACAACAATAACAACAAAATGATGACAGCAATTGCTGTCCTGACTGGCATAAGATGGCATATCACTGTGATTTTGATTTGCATTTTTCTAATGATCAGTGATGTTGGGCATTTTTTTTTTCATATGTTTATCGGCCCCAAAGTGTCTTCTTTTGAGAAATATCAGTTTAGGTCCTCTGCCCACTTTTAGTGGGGTCGTTTTTTCTTGTAAATTTAAGTTCCTTGTAGATTCCCGATGTGAGACCTTTGTCAGATGGATAGATTGCAAAAATGTTATCCTACTCTGTAGGTTGCCTGTTCACTCTGATAATAGTTTCTCTCACTGTGCAGAAGCTCTTTAGTTTAATTAGATCCCACTTGTCAATTTTTGCTTTTGTTGCAATTGCTTTTGGCAATTTTGTCATGAAATCTTTGCCCATGCATATGTCCTGAGAGATATTGCCTAGAAAAATAGCTAATGCATGCTGGGCTTAATACCTAGGCGACAGATTGATAGGTGCAGTAAACCACCAACAAACCTGAACATCCTGCACATGTACCCCAGAATTAAAAATAAAAATAAATCATAACAACAGAAAAACAGGCATATATATATTTTGTAAATTATACCATTATCACGATGTTTCCTTGATGGACCAAGTATACTTTTTAAATAGGTTTGGTCAACTCTTTCTTCGTACAATTTCAGATATCTCTCTGCAGATAGGAAGATTTCAGAACAAGTATGAAGTTAGGGATAAGAGAGGGAAGAAGGGTGAAAGAAGTCCTTATTAGACATACAGTGGATCCTTAGTATTTGTGGATTCCATATTTGTGAATTTGCCTACATGCTAAAATTTGTTTGTAATCCCAAAATCAATACTACTGGAGCTTTTGTGGCCATTCACAGAAGGGCACACAGTAGCAGAAATTTGAGCCTACACATTCCCAGCTAAGTCAAACCAGGTGATGTTCTGCCATTTTGTTTCAGCACTTATCCTTCAATAAGTGTAAATAAGTATCCTTTGTGAAGTCTATTTTGTGCCATGTAATTCCCATTTTTGTGCTTCATGTTGGTAATTTTACTGGTTAGAGTGGCTTCGAAGCATAATGCTGAAGTTCCATCTAGTTTTCCAAAGTGCAAGAAGCTATGATGTGAGAAAATACAAGTGTTAAATAAGCTCAATTCAGGCATGAATTAGAATGCCATCAGTCACAGGTTCAATTTCAATGAATCAACAATATATATTAAATAAGGTGCCTCTAAACAGAAACACACATAAAACACACAATTTTGTATTGATCAGTTGATGAAGATACTGTGAACAGAGGCTCAAAGGAACCTAACCTGAAAAACAATTTCCCCCGGGAACAATGGTTGAGTAATCTCTAATTCAGTTTTCCTAGCAACTCTTTTTTTGTGAGATGGAGTCTCCCTCTGTCACCCAGGCTGGAGTGCAGTGGCACGATCTCAGCTCACTGCAACCTCCACCTCCCGGATTCAAGTGATTCTTCTTTCTCAGCCTCCCAAGTAGCTAGGACTACAGGCACATGCCACCATGCCGGGCTAATTTATTTTGTATTTTTAGTAGTGACGGGGTTTCACCATGTTAGCCAGGATGGTCTCCATCCCCTGACCTCGTGATCTGCCCCCCTCGGCCTCTCAAAGCGCTGGGATTACAGGCGTGACTTACTGCACCCAGCCCCTAGCAATTTTATAGAACACACCAACCATGAATTCTTGAATCGACTATACTTTAGAAAATCTAGATATAAAAATTTTTAATTAATTATACTATAAATACTACCATTGATAAAAGCATTAAATTGCTTTTATTGAAATTTACAGGAAAGTATAAATCATGTAGAATTAAATAAATTGCTAAAAGTTATTCAATTTTCTTCTCAACAAGAAAAATAAATTCTTAAATGATCCCTCTAGATTGCTAAATTTAAAAGCATGAATATGATTGTGAATTTACTAAGAGGCTGGGATAATTATGTTTTTAAACTATGCTTCAACTTCATATACCATTCATGGATTCTTTGACATGAGAATATTACAATACTTATACTTCCCAACAGACACATCTTCTCTCTACCCCATCCTGAATTTATTAAATTATTACTGTGATATTGTCAAAGCTTACACCATTTGCATTTGAAGATGTGACCATAAATTCAACAGTTTTTCAGATTTGCTGTATTTTTAAGCCAATTTCAATACTCAGCATCAGAACTTTGACTGCAGTTTCCCCATTCCCAAGTAATGACTTTGCAATTATTCCTACTATAAATGATTATTGGAATACAACTATATTGTTATCTGTAGGCTGGAGGGACACACCTCCACAACGCATACTACACACACACACACACATACACAAACACACACACACACATAGCAGAAACCACTCCCCACCCAGGGACCCACTCGCAAAATACAAACTGGGAGAGATCTGGGCAGCAGAGCAAGACACTCTCAGAGAAAGCTAACCATCCTTGGGAATGCGATTTCCAGTTTCAGAGGTCATGCTATAAGGAACATTTACAGTTTGGAGCTAACCTAGAAAGAAACAACTGCCATTAATGGAAAACCAAACATCACATGTTCTCACTAATAAGAGGGAACTAAGCTATGAGGATGCAAAGGCATAACACAGTGGACTTTGGGGACTCAGAGAGAAAGGGTGGGAAAAAGGTAAGGGATAAAAGACTACAAATTGGGTTCAGTGTATACTTCTCAGGTGATGTGTGCACCAAAATCTCACAAATTACCGCTAAAGAAATTACTCATGTAACTAGATACCACCTGTTCCCCAGAAACCTATGGAAATAAAAAATTAAGAAAGAAGAGAAACAACTGCCTTCCTGTGTGTCATTGATTCTAAGACACATTTTTTTCCTATTTTAATATCTCTGAAAATGAGTTGTGCTTTACTATTGATATCATGTCAGAGTTTAACTGGCAGTGGTTTTTGTTTGTTTCTTAGTAAAAAAAAAATTAAAAATCGTATTGCATCTTACAATTAATGGCATATTTGATTTAACAGGATACTGTGGCATAGATCGGAAGGGGCAGCCCATGGAGGAGATTGGGGGAGTGGTGGATGTTTGGCAGGAATGGAAGAAGTTTGGTAACTGGGGCAGAAAATGGCAAAGGTGAATGAGTAGGAGGATTCACAGAGACTGGGAATACTTTAGTCAAAAGATTGTACAAAGGTCAACTTGTCCATGATCACCATCCTCAAATATTTGAAGGGCTGCCATGTGGAAGAAAAGAACATACTTGTTTTGTACGGCTCCTGAAGACAGAATAGGGGCCAGCATGTCAGGTAAATGATGCTGTGTGGGGCTCAAGAAACTCAGGATTTTAGAAATTTGAGTTTGCCAGCAAATGGATAAACTTTCTTGTGAGAAAGTGAAACTTATGGAAAGGAGTCAAGAAGAGGCATATGGCTTTGGAGGATGTCCATGCCTTAAGTTTGAGGTTTATCAAAGCAACTTCTCTACTTAAGATTCCTACACTCTAAAAATTTATACCCATTTTAGCCTCTACCAGAAAATGACTTAGGTAAATAATCACAAAGAAGAATAGAGAAATGTGTAGGAAAATGTTAATTGTAGAGTAGAGAAAAAAAAGTCAATCAATATATCCATTCATAAGGAAATGTTTAAATCAGCACTAAAATTTGGTGAAATATAATACAGCTGTTGAAAATGACCATTATGAAGACCATGTACCAGCAAGGAAAGCTGTGTCTGAAAGTCTTGAGAAAATAATGACACAAAATTACATCTTTACTGATTATATGTAAAAATATGTAATTTTCTGCATATGGAAAAAAACTAGATAAAAATATGGAAGTGAAAACAGGTGATTTTTTTGACTGGCAGAATTCTGGGTTAGTCTTTTTCTCTTTCATTTTAAATTTTCACTATTATTGTGGTTAGCAATTTTAGCAACCCTTGTTGTGGGGAAGTTAGTTTGTCTTATTTGATGGACACCAACTGGGACTTCTCTGATATTAATAACATGTGCTGTAAACTCCTGGTGCTCCTTTCTGAAATATTTACAAAAGATATCGTAAGTTGTTTGGACCTAATTACCTAATAAACATACCTGGCAGGTGTTTATTTTAGACTACGGACCACATCAAAACATTACTGAGACAATAAAGGCAATGTGAACCAAGACAATTCTGGAATCATCTGTCATAGCCCCCACTCAAATAACTCATCATCTAGTCTCAAAAGCAAGATCAAAATAAATAAAACTAGCAAAATAGGTCACATAATCTAGATGAGTACAAAATGAGGAGGGGAAAGTAGGGTGGCAGAAGAGGAGAAGACAAGTAATTTTGATTGCCTGGAAGGCATCAAGAAAAGCTACACGGGAAGTATGGTTTTTAAGATTGGTTGTTTTATTTCATCTAAATAATAAATGCTCTTATTTTAAAAAGAAATAAAATAAACTATACTGAGAAAATGGTAATCTCCTGCCCCAGTCACCATGAAAACCCCAGTCCTGCTCCCCAGAGCCAACCTCTTTGAACAATTTTACCTGCTTCCCCTGGTAGTTGTTACCATATCTTTAAATAAGATGCTTATACTGCTAAATCTTGTTTTATAAATTTTCAACCTTTTGTATTGACTTCCTGTTATAGAAGTTAAGGGGTTAGCTTTCTTATGCCATCCTCAATCCACATCCCTCAATTTAATTATATATCAAATACTGGGTGCATCCTTATGACTCTATAAATGTTGTTTATTACTAAACCATGTAATGTAGCATAATTACATATTCCTTCTCTTAGAACTTATTGTTTTTACTTGGGTTCTTAATACACTCTGGTTTCTGTTCAATTTTTAAACATACTTACTATTACTTTTTTCCTAAATGCTCCAACAGATCTTTCAAAATCTATCAGTAATTTTTGCACATGCTGGGCTAAAGTTTCAAACACTCTATCCATTTCTGCTTCCTGCCCTCCCTTCTTCGACCCATCCATCCTGCACCCTCTTTCCCACAGCTTACAGTTCTTCTGCTCCTATTGTGGACCCTTTGATCTCCAGGCCAGCTACATGGCTTTCATGCTAAGCCTTCTTTTCTCCACCCTCCTCTACCCCAGGCATTACATGGCCTGGTTTTTTAATCCCACGTATTTCTCTTCCTTGATTGACTCCCTCATTTTATAAAGAACGTTCTTCATTTGCTTCCTAAGAAAAGATCTGTAGTGGGCAAAACGTTTGAGCCTTTCATGTCAGAAAATGTCTATATACTACCTTATACCCTCAATCGATGATTTGGCTTAGTATAGAATAGTAGGTTGAAAATAATTATCCCTCCAAGTTTTGAAAATAATGCACTTTTGTTCCAGTATTCAGTGTTGCTGAATGCCAGAATATTTGGAAGCCATTCTGAATTCTGAATTTTCTCTTTCTCTTTCCCCTTCCCTCCCTCCTTTCCTCCCTCCCTCTTTCTTTAATGTAGGGTCTTCTTGTGTACAGTGTGCTGAGCAATCAAAGAGCCTGTCAGTGTAGAAGCTCACATATTTCAGCTGTGAGAGATACTCCTACATTATTCATTTAATTATCTTATCCTTTCCTTTTTCTCTATCTTCTCTTTCTGAAACTCCTCATGCTTAGAGGTGAAGCTTCCTAGATTGAGATTCTAATTCTCTTTCCTTCCTTCTTATTCATCATTATTCTTTTTGTTTTTCAACAAAGTCATTTTCCAAAATTTTATGCACTTTTAAATTTCTTTTCTGGGGTATGAAATAAAAATATTTTTCCCAAGAGCTCTTTAGTGCTCTGATGTTCCCTTTTCCCTAGCTTCCTGTTGTTATTCTAAAGATGTAACAAAATTTCTGGTCTTTCTGGAGTTATTAATGGCAGCTTTTTAAAAGATTTCCTATGTTCCCAACATTGTCTCTATTTCACTGAATTCCTTTTCCTTATTGTTTTTGTTGGTTTATTTCTTTCATTGGTTGGTTGCTCTTTTGTGTGTTTTCATCTCTTTCATGTGGAAAGTCTTTCTCAAAATACCCAGTTATCCTGGATTGTCCACTTGTTTTTTAAGAGTGAAGCACCAAGTGTTTTATCTGAAGCACTGTAAGCATGGGCAGATACTTAATTGCTGGGTTTTACTCAGGGTAATGAAAGGGCAAGCCATCCTTGCTGATGGAGAGTTCCACATGTCTGTCTCTAAAAATCTCTCCGGACTTACTTAATTTCTACACAAAATGACCTTTTATTCTGCTGCTATAGAAGTTAAAGAATAAGGCATATGTCTGGCTGCCGGCCTTCAAAAGCAAGGGGGAAGGGTGCTGAGGGTCTCCAAGTTTGTTATATAGATTTTCTTCAACTCATTTAACCCCATGCTATGCTACCTTGTTCTTGCCAGATGTTGGTGTCCCTGACTAGACTATAATCCCACTAGTTTATTCTCCAAAGAATGACTTTTCTCCTGTGTGATAGTAAAAGGCAGGGATGAAACCACCTTCTGGCTATGAAAGGCTGGGAGGAACCTGCACCCTCAGGGGTCTGCCAGTCACCCTGCTTGAGCCTGTCCCTCCAGCCTTCCACAGCTCCTGCACTCTTTTTGCAGAGCTTCTCAGGCTCCATGGGCAAGTCATCTGCAGGCATTTAAGGAGGCACTTTCTCTAGTCTGCTAAGTTGCTTGCCATGCCTGCATCTGTTTCCTATCTTCAGAAAAGTGGCTGAGCCATTCCATTCATTATTGTCTCTCCTACTATTCTTTTTGTTCTTGCAGATCAATATCTGTACTTATCTGCCAACATTTCAAGGGTTTGGGAGGGAGAAGTGATAAGTCTATGTGGACAATGGGCTGTGATTAACTGGAAGCCTAATGTCAATTAAGAAAATGTAAACAAACAATGGAGTCAGCCAAGTGGCAAAACTAGAAAGGGCAGTCTAGGCAGAGTTCTACATGATGGTCTTCTAGCAAACATAGAAAATCATCTGTTCCTGGGTAGCATCTTTTGTCTGTGGAATACTACGCTACTTCTTTTGAAAATTGAATAGCACATAGTATTCAATTTTCAAGCTTAACACATGACAAGATACAGACTTTATTCCAGGTTTCTCACTAAGTAGTTGTGTATCTATCAGGAAAATTTAACTTCTCTGAGCCCCCACTTCCTCATCTGTCAAAATTGGAGAAAAAATGAACCTACTTCATAAGGTTCTTGAGCCAATTAAATGAAAAGATGCTTTGTGACGAGTTTAGCCCTGTGTCTAGCAAAACAGTAAGCACCAATAAACATGAGCTAATGTCATTATCATCATCATCCTCTAATTATACAAATATATATTAATAGGGAAAATCTGACTAAAAAGACTGGCAAAAATAATTTAGATGAGCAGAAGAAAATTGTATGAAGAATTAGCAACAAAGTTACAAAAGACATTGGATTCTGTTTCCTGACAGAAACTAGAGTTATTTGAAGGGTTAAACGAAACATGAATATTTGTGTAAGATGCTATTTGGAACTTATCACACATTACTTATTAAGTAGTAGTTATTTTGCTATCATTATTATTAAATATAGGAGTAGGACAAATAGAGCATCCTGAAAGTTTAGAAGTGGAAAATTGAAATTAAACTGCAAATGACAGTGACTGACCGTCAGACTCAAAAACTAGCCCAAAGGCACACTCTGTTATTTCAGTCAATCCCTGGAAATAATGTAGGGTCCAACCGAGTTCTCCTACAGGGCTTTCTACTTCCCTTAATACATATCATTACCCATGTATTTTCCTCAAGGGACTATAGCTGTGGTTAGGGAAGAACCCAGTTGGTCTAATTGTTCCCTCTATTTCCCCCACATGTAGCATTTTACCTAGCACACATAGTTTATAATAATCAATAAAAACTGCTTAAATTATCCAAATAAGTATTTGCAAGAGCAAGCTTGAGGGATAGAACAGAATATGCCTTTCATTTCATGCTCATGACCTCACAAACCCTCAAATATTCCATATTCTACCCTTTATTTTTTTTTTTAAATAAAGGTTCTTATGCATAAACTAGGCACATTGAGCAGCACTGCAATAAAAAACGCCATTTGACTCCAAACTCTTCATAAACTCCAAGGCTGGCAAATCCTACAAGAGCCTGCCCAGCAGTACTGATGCTCTACTTGATAAAAGGGTTAATAGCAAAGCATTTTAGGAAAGCCCTACAGTGGTGCTGACTGTATTTGTTTTTACCCAATATACTTACCAGGCCTTTCTTATTAGCTAAACATCTTGTCACAGATTATTAAAATGAAACAATGGTTGTTAAAACAAATGAAAAAAAGATGCTGTCTGCAATGTCTTGAATTTTACTCTTTGTAGGCCTGCCAATTGTAAGATTCTACAATATTTCCTGTCACCAAGGAGAATGAATGGCTTTTGCTGCATAGTACCCAGGGTTGAAAAGTATCCTAAGACAAAACATCATATTTTAATGATGCTCAAAGTACTTTCACTTGTTTACATCATTTGGTTCTACCCAACAATCCAATGGGGATAATTCCATTCTTGCAATGGAGAAACAAGGAGCTAGTGTGGACTAAGTGACAAACCAAGGTTGCACAGAGTTGAGCATGCAAGATAGTGGAAAGGCAGCCACATAAACAGCAGTGTGGGAGGAAGAAGACTTGGGTTCTTGTCCTGGCCCAAGTCTAATAAGCTAAGCAACCCTGGGCGAGACATCTCATTTCTCTTGGTCTCAGATTCCTTATTTAGAAAATGAGAAGTAGGATCTTTTAAACAACCACCTCTTGCATGAACTCAGAGTGAGAACTCACTCCAACATTGGGAATCATATTTCAATGTGAGATTTGGAGGGGTCAAAACATCCAAACCATATCAGAGGTGGTTTAAGTGAGAACAACAACAAAAACAAAGCAACAAAAATTCAGACTATCTTAAATAATAAAGAAATATATTTGTCTCAGGAAAAAAGAAACCTGGAAATCAGCTAGACTTCCGGATTTATTAACCTGAAAACTATAGCTCAGTTCCTCTGCAGTTTTATGATTGCCCCATACTCAGTGTATTTACTTCCCTCTGACACCCAGTGGTTTCTTCTTCAGTTATTGGAAATGTCTGACTCAGAACCCTAAGAAATTCCCCGTCTTGTCTCTCTAGCCTGAGCTCGATTGATTCACGAACAGAGTCCAGGGCCATAGCAAGGTGCTAACTCTCTTAGACCTAGATTCCTGAATCACTATGCCGGTTTTAGAAGAATTAGCTCTAAACTGCTCACATTAACCTCCAGAGCTGAAGATGGAGCCATGGTTCTTGAAATCAAGAGGTAGAGTAGGAAGTGCATCATTGAATGAATACTGGGAAGTTTACTTACGGCAAATACAATAATGAGTATATAAACAGCAATATCCACTGCACTCAATAAAATAAAAAATAATATAAACACTCTGATGCAATATAATAGTCTTACAATGTTATTTTATAGTCTATATAACTATATAGACCATATAATAATATATAGTATTGTTATATTACATATCTCAAAATAATAAAAGCTATTTATGACAAACCCACAGCCAATAGCATACTGAATGGGCAAAAACTGGAAGCCTTCCCTTTTAAATCTGGCACTAGACACGGATGCCCTCTCTCACTACTCCTACTCAATATAGTATGGGAAGTTCTAGCCAGAGCAATCAGTCAAGACAAAGAAATAAAGGGTATTCAATTAGGAAAGGAAGAAGTCAAATTGTCTCTGTTTGCAGATGACATGACTGTATGTTTAGAAGACCCCATCGTCTCAGCCCAAAATCTCCTTAAACTGATAAACAACTTCAGCAAAGTCTCAGAATACAAAATCAATATGCAAAAATCAGAAGCATTCCTACTCACCAATAAGAGACTAACAGAAAGCCAAATCAAGAGCAAACTCCCATTCACAATTGCTACAAAGAGAATAAAATACCTAGGAATACAACTAACAAAGGATATAAAGGACCTCTTCAAGGAGAACTACAAACCACTGTTCAAGGAAAATAGAGGACACAAACAGATGGAAAAACATTCCATGCTCATGGTTAGGGTGAATCAATATCATGAAAATGGCCATACTACCCAAAGTAATTTATAGATTCAGTGCTGTCCCCATCAAGCTACCAATGACCTTCTTCACAGAACTGGAAAAAACCACCTTAAACTTCATATGGAACCAAAAGAGAGCCCGCATAGCCAAGACAGTTCTAAGGAGAAAGAACAAAGGTGGAGGCATGTTCTCACTCATAGGCAGGTGCTGAGCAATGAGAACACATGGACACAGGGAGGGGGGAGCATCACACACTTGGGATCTGTTGTGGGGAGGCTAGGGGAAGGACAGCAGCGGGTGGGGAGGTTGGGGAGGGATAACATGGGGAGAAATGCCAGATATAGGTGACGGAGGGGATAGAGGCAGCAAACCACCTTGCCATATATGTACCTATGCAACAATCCTGCATGATCTGCACATGTGCCCCAGAACTTAAAGTACAATTATATACATATGTGTGTGTGTGTGTATGGGTGTGTGTGGGTGTGTGTAGATGTACAGTTTTCCCTGGGTCTCCATTTCTGAAGAATGTTATGTCATGTAAAACTTATGTATATCTAAGCTTGTATACAATGGGCTTATTATTTTTTAAAAAATAAGTTAATAAATGTTTTATAAAAGGCATATTTCTCAGGTTTAAATTATATGATGAAATAAATAACTATGACTCATATAAACAATAGCTCTCTTTAGGGTCCTTAATAATTTTTAAGTTTGTAAAGAGATTTCGAGATAGAAATGTTTGAGAACCACTGGCTTACAAGCTTGTATTAAATAAATTTGTCATGCTTTTATCTTGTTAATCTATATTTTGTTGTAGAAGAATCAGCCATGAACCTAATGATGGGTATATAAAAGAGATATGATTTTCTCCCTTACAGCTGATAGCAACTCAGAGTCATCCTCTTTTCTGCATAACTGCCCTCAAATAAAGGGAATGTGCTTGGCCCAGGAGGCTACCTTCCCCAGACTTTGGCCAATCTTTGGCTGAAACAGGGGTGCAAAAGTCTGGCCCTTTTAACTCAAAATATGACCAGCTCTGTGGTACAACTTGTGCTCCAGAGCTCCTAGGGGGTGAAGCAAGTCTCCACCTGACACTAGGTGTTTGTCTTTTCTCCCCCTTCATTTCTTTTCCCCTTATCCTCCTCTTGAGATCATCCCCTAATAAATCACATAAACTGAATGTCTGTCTTAGGCTTTGCTTCCAGGGAGCTCTACCCAAGATAATAGTTGAATCCAATCCCAAAGTATCAGCTGAATACTTTGCTCTTGATGTTCTCATTTTCAGATAATGGAAAATCTTTATTCATTCAAATATTCAAGTGGGAAAACATGAGTCATTCTGGATTTTCACAACTCATATCGAGTTACCAAATCCTGTTCATCTTACCTCAAAAATGTACTTCAAAGATATCCACACATCTCCATACCTATGACTGTGCTCTTAGTTCAAGCCTCCTAATCTCTCATCTCTGAAATAGACTTTGTGCCTCCAGATATGTTCTCTATACTACAATCATGGTAGTAATTCAGATTTTAGTGCATTCTTCTTAAAATCCTTCAGTGACTCACTATTGCCTATAGCAGTGGTTCTCAGTGGAGTTTATTCAAAGCTTCATGAAGTGAGATATCATAGTTAAAGCAGATATAAAAATCCTGGTGTCTTCAGATATCTTAGAGACATTTGCAAAAATGTAAAATAATGACACTCCTTCCTAAACTTTCTTTATTTTGGAAGCCATACAGTTATTTTCATAAAGATATTTTATCTAAGTTTGTATATAATTGGCTTATTATTTTTAAAAAATAAGTTAATGTTTTTTAAAATGCATATTTCTGTTTAAATTATAATATGATGAAATAAATAGCCGTGACTCATATAAACAATAGCTCTTTAGGTTCCTTCATACTTTTTAAGTTTGTAAAGAGATTTTGGGATAGAAATGTTTGAGAACCACTGGCTTACACAATTAAGTTCAAAATACCTAGAATGTCATCCAGGGTTAGCCAGGACTTTGATCCTCCTTTTCTCTTCATCCTCCTCTCTTGCCACCTTCTGCCTTTGCTCTATATTTTGGTGTAATAGATGCTTTGGTAGCTGCCAGCTCTGTGCTCCCACATCCCCTTAAGCCTGAGCACTCATTCTCCCAGCTGCTTGGAGTTCTGGCTCTTGTTATATCTCAGACGAATTCCTTTTTGGGAATCCCTCAGTCATACATAGAATGCAGTCTCAACCAGGGTTACCCTCCCTGGTTGGGGACAGCCTAAATTCACTTACTTGTCAAGGCAAGAATACAAAGGCCTGTACCATTTGCATCAGTTTGGGATGCTGACTGTGTAGGACTATCCCAGCTCCAGAGAGTCCTTCAAGCTTAGCCGAGGCCTCTGCTGCAACTGTGTCTCACTTTTCCCTCATTCAGTCCTGAATCCTCTCTCTCTCACAGGTGATTTTCCCAGAGCTCCACTCAATAAACCTCTGCCTCAGAGGTGAAGCCCTGCCTCAGTCTGTCACCCAGTAAATCATCTCTTAAACTTCCAGTGACTCTGAACTGTTTATAAATCGTTGGACATCCCATTCTCTTTCATTCCTCCTCATATTATATCCTTTACCTGACTACATTCTTTTACCTAGATATCTAGATAACATCTAGACAACCTAGATCTCAATACTAATCTCAAATATTGTCTCTTCCAGAAGGTCTTTCTGCATGGCTACCTGCCCCTAATTTGTGCCCCTGCAGCAATTTGTTCCTCACTCTGTCAAAGACCTACTATATTACATTGAAGTAATCTGTGTCCTCAACTAGCCTGGATGTCACTAATGCCCAGGGCTTGTGTCTGATTCACCATATCTCATTCATATGGCCTTCCTTGGAGAAGACACTCAGTAATTCTATATTAATCACATTTTTTGAGACTTGAAAAATGGAGTACAGCTTCTGCATTTCTATACAACATTAAGGTCAGTAATGAAGCCTTGGGTGGCCTTTCAGTTGCTGTTGGTTATGAAAATATTCTGCGTTTAGGAAACATTTAGCCTGCTGTGTGCCAGAAGATAAAGTTTCTCTGAATCATAAGTCAGGGTTCTTGAGACCTGTAAGAAACTACTGAGCCAGGTTTATTGAGCACTGGTGCCAAACTTGGGAATACCATGAGAACCTACTCATGAGAGAAACCAGCTGAAGAAGAAGGATTTGCATCTTGTGGGAATATGATTATCCTACAGCAGCAAATTTAATGACAGTGTTTCTAGAGTCTCAGAAACCTTCCTGTAAGGAATCCCTAAATGATCAGGAAGTTCTCCTGGGAGACCTCAGAAGTTTCCGCATGATGGCATGTGTTGGCCAACAATATGTGTTCATGGCCAATTTCTTAACTATATCTTTTTGAGAGACCCTGAGCCACATCCAAAGAGCTAAGCCACTCCTGAATTCCTAAGTTTTGAGGCAGTTCGTTACACAGCAATAGGTAACTAACACATGTATCCAACACATGATGGAAACCTATTTCCATCATGTGCTTTACATTAAGATTCAACCAAAAATATGGATTGTCTAATATAATGTCACATCTTTTGTGAATTGCTTTAAAATAAATTACCTTATTCACATTGTTTAACCCTATTATGGGTAAATAATTAACCTGAGTTTTACATAGTAAAAAGCTAGGTCTCAAAGAGGTAAAGTGACTTAACCGTGGTTTCCAATCTAGAAAGTGAAGAAGTCAGAACTCACACCCAGTTCTTACTGACCAGAAAGCCCATTTTCTTCTTGCTACAGTTTCAAAGGACAGATGAAATCAGAGGAGCCACAGAAGAAGGCTCTAGGTGCTCAGTTACCACTAGATCTTTACCATCCTGGATTGGTGCACTAATTATGTTACACCTTGATTGAAAATATGGCATCACTGCATAATGTATGCATAATCTATTTTTCTTTATGTTTGATCTAATTTTTCCAGAATTCTTGTTTAGACAACATTGATTCTGGCTATTGTGAAGAAATAGGCTTTGCAATAGTTGGTTTGAAAACTATGATTATGTTTTTAATCTGGGTATTCAGACAGAAGCATAATAAAGATTATACCTTTTTATTATACTTCTCTCTACAGAATCACAGAAGAACAGATAAAATGCCACACTACGGCATAAGGCATATTTCATATTTACCCCTGTATCCCTAATGCCAAACTGCATGTCTGGTCCGTGCTAGATAATTAATAAATAAATGTTGATTATTATAACATGTGATAGATGGGCAGCTTTATAAAACAGATAGACTCTTACCTACTAGCCAAGACTGCTTAATGACTCACTATATACATATATAGCTGTATAGAAAGAAATGAATGAATCTGACACAAAATAATTCAAACATGGACATATTTCTTGATGGACATTATTCAAGTTTTATGTGATAGTACTAGCAAATGGTGTCTGAACCTTATTATTTTTAGTTATATTAAATAAAAAGCTGTTACCTTAAAGAAAATAGTCAGATGACTCTTGCATTTTATCCCAGGAATATGTGGCATTTTTCATACCTCATATTGGATGAAATTACTTGCTTTCTACATTTATTCTCTGTTAGTATTTTGCCATTTGGGGTAACATTATCATTTTGATGAAGATAAGTATTTCATATAGGAACATTTAAACAAGTTAAATTGCAGTCCACATAAAAATTATACCTGTTTGCTGCATGAACACTTGATAATTGTTTCTTTATAAAAAGCAATCTTCAATGTCTTTTATTAGGTTAAAGTAGAAAAACTAGCAGATTTTAGATTGCATGCTTAAGGGTTATAATCATTCTTACTGTTCTTTCAGTCTTTTCTGCTAAAGTCTATCACCCGTCAAAATCTATCTGGAATACAGGGGATTTTTTTGTTGTTATTGAGAAGAAAAAAAAAACAAATTTGTTTAGCTTAACATTTTATTTCTAATCACTAAAAATGGTATCACTGTATTCGACAATGATGACGTGATCTCTGCTCTCTTTGAGGAATTTCAGCTCACATAATTTGACATTGCAGACCCACGCCCTACTAAGAGGATCCCATTCACTGAAAAATAAGTAAGCAGGAAATTTCAACAAAACAGTGTTGTATCCTTAAAAAGATGTATAGAAAGACAATAAGATAGTCTGTGCTAATAGTTGCTTGATTTCTGGTCATTCAGGGAATAAAATGACAAGTAGTTTTTCTATGTAGTTAGAGGATCTGAAGAGGTCACTGTGCTGAATTTAAGCCACTTAGTCTTCTTTAATTCTGAAGATGAAAACTTGGAGCCAAACTGTCTGAGTTAAAATTCCGGCTCTGCCACTCACTAGTGTGTGATATTCAGTAAGTTGTCTAACTTATCTGTGCCCTTATTCTTAATAGTAAGATGAGGTTAATAATAGTATTGATTTCAACAGGATATAATGAGGATTAAATAAACCAATGCTTACTAAGTGCTTAGAATAGAGCCTGACACATAGTAAGTGCTCAAATTTAGCTACCATTCATTTATTCAACAGTAATGTTGTTATCATTTTTCTTATATAATTCTAGCACAGTGTCTGTAACTCAGAGAACAAACAGCAGTATCTCTTTCACAGAAGGTATTCCTCACACTGAATATGGTCATACCAAGGCTTCAGATTGCCATATGGGTTACCATCTCAAAAAGAAATTTCTAATATATTCTCATAGAATTTCTCAAGAGGCCATGGAGAAAATTCTTCTCAATTCCATATGATTGATAAAAGCATGTTTCTTCTCTGCAGCCTCTTTTATTTATAGCTAGATTTCCACTCACAAATGTTGGATAAGAAACACTATCTGAATCACAGGAACAGAGAGGTTAGGAGAAATAGTTTTGCTCACTCCTTCCATGTGGTGAAATAGCTACGAAGGCAATACTCCAGTCCTCTCTTTATCCTTACTCACTTGAAAATGCAATGGTTGGATTTGTAAAGGTAAATAAACAGATGTGTTATTTTGCATGTATTTACATTACACTTGATATTTGAAATCTGCTGTAAACTCTTTGCCTCATTAGTCTGCCGGTTTTACTTAGTATGTGGGTAGCAGGGAGTCCAAGTCAAAGGATCTACAAATTTTCATTTCAAAGATGGAAAATGACAGAAGCTGAGGCTCACAAAAGGAAAGTAATTCTCTCAAGACCAAAGAATATATGCATTAATAATCCTTTAATATTCCTTGCATTCGGATTATAAGTATACTCTCCAAAATGACTGTTTTAGTTTTTTATGCAGGAAACACCCTTAACCATTTAGTCAGCTTATTTCCCGTAAGCATCTGTTTTTAAATCTGCAAACCAGGGATTCTCATAGAAAATATTAAATCAAAAGACAATGATCTGTATGAAGTGCTTAGCAGTTTGTACTACATAGCAAATCCTTGATTAATGGTTGTCACTATCATTATTAGTAGTATTATCATCATTATTAGCATGACAGAGGCAATACCACAGGCAAAGAAATATTACTACCGAAAAACACAGTATCTCCAAAGACCAGCAAGTTGCTGATTGATAATATGGTTTGGCTGTGTTCCCATCCAAATCTCACCTTGAATTGTAACAATCCCCATGTGTCAAGAGTGGGGCCAGGTGGAGATAATTGAATCATTTGGGCAGTTTTTCTCGTGGTAGTGAGTAAGTCTCACGAGATCTCATGGTTTTAAAAATGAGAGTTCCTCTGCACAAGCTCTCTTGTCTGCTGCTATGCAAGATGTGACTTTGCTCCTCCTTTGCCTTCCACCACGAGTGTGATGCCTTCCCAGCCATGTGGAACTGTGAGTCAATTAAACCTCTTTCCTTTATAAATTACGCAGGCTCAAGTATGTCTTTATCAGCAGCACATGAAGAGATTAATACAATGGGACTGGCATGTTTTATGTATATCTTGCAGTGTCAAGAATTGGGGCTGTAAATCGATACATGTTAAAAGCCTTTTAAAGTGTTAAGATTTTATCTCATAGGTAAAGGGAATCCACTGATATTTTGATGTCAAAGTGTGAGAATTTGGTTTCAGAAAGATAATTCTGGCAGCAAGGTAGAGAATATACTAGAAAAGGTAATAGTCTGTAGGCACTGGCCAGCAGGCTCAAAAGATCAAAGACTGAGTTCAAATTTAGGAGCTGTAACAGGGAAAAGTCTTAGATTCCTCATTTTAGGAATTGAACTAACTTTTCTGGTCACCTAAGTCATAACAACATCCACATTCTTTTAAAAAATATGCTAATGTAAGATATGCCATCCAAATTTCCAAAATGCTTTACAAATTTCAAAATAATTTAGTAACAAAGACAATATGACAGATTACATTATGAAATGCCTAGCTAGATGTTGTTCAGAGAAATATTTTGGATGCGTATGATCAATATTTTTAAATAATAAAAATTAAATTTTTAAACAAAGATTTTCTAATAAGGATAGAAATTCTGGTTATATATAACATACTAAGAATCAGATAATTTAAACATTTTATATTATCATTTATAAAAGACAGATAATGATTAATTTTCTGTGAGTTCACTTTTTTTCTCAAATATCCAGAATGATGGGTCTAATCTCTGGAAATATGAGACCATTTGAATTTCACAAGAGTATTCTATTTTTACCAGACCTGGTTCTTCAGATATCTTAGAGACATAACCCTCTACTTTGGTCCCCCCCACACACATTCTCAAGGTCATCATTCTCAATATTTTAATCATCAGATTTTCTTTCTTGAGTCCCCAGGAGAGTTTCCAATTCCCTGTTTATCAAGTTAAAATTCTCTGATTATTCATAATGAATGGTGCCCTCTTACCTCCCAAGTAGTTTTGATTTCTTGCTAGAGATTGATTTACCAACACTGGGAAAGTCACTCAAATGTCCTCCCTTAATTGTCATGTATCTTTCTAATTCTCAGACTTTTTTTTTTTTTTTTTTTTTTTGAGACAAAATCTTGCTCTGTCACCCAGGCTGTAGTGCAGTGGCACAATCTCAGCTCAGTGTAACCTCTGCCCTCCGGATTCAATTGATTCTCCCACCTCAGCTACCCAAGTAGCTGGGATTACAGGCACATGTTACTGTGCCCAGCTAATTTTTGTATTTTTTGTAGAGACAGGATTTCACCATGTTGGCCAGGCTGGTCTCAAATTCCTGGCCTCAAGTGATTCTCCCACTTTGGCCTCCCAAAGTGCTGGGATTACAGGCATGAGCCACCACACTAGCCCCCTCTCAGACATTTTACATGGTGTTCTCACTGCCTGAAATGCCTTCTCTCATCCTCTACCAGCTGAATTCTGCTCAGTTTTATTATCTCCAAAATATTCACCATATCCTTCCTTTTATACGCTTACCCTCTCCTCTCCTATGTACATGGATGTATTCAGTTATGTCTTTTTATTCCTATATTATTTGTAGTATTATATAGGATTTTTCTGCTTTTAATGCTAATGTCCTCAGTATATGGCAAGTGCTTTCATAACAAAGCTTATATTGTCTTATTTTCTTTATTTTCTTCTTCTTCTTTCCCAACTTAATATTACATGTGAAACATTGAGAGAGTTTTACCAAAGTAGAAGAGAAGGCCTCTGCTTTCTGATGTTCGTAAATGTTTCTATTAAAGAAAAAGTCATTTGACAAATCTGCCAGGTGCTGGGAGTGCACAGCTGTCTCATATAGTCCCTGCTTGTCAGATGTCTCCTGCTCATGCACACACAGCTTCTTCACTCCTTTGTTGGATGGTCCAATTGTGGGCCAGTAGGGAGGAGGAGGAGCAGGGAGAGAGAGGAAGGAGCATGCTTTCTCTATGCAGTGTGTCCCCTACAGCAGAACCAGCTGAGGGAGTGGAGAAAATTTAAATTTTAAGAATCTTTGAAGTTTTCACTATTATAAGGGACTATTACTAGACACAATGAATTACCGAATTGAGATTGCAGTTTTATCTTTCCCTTATTTTCTAAGAATAACCGGGAAATTTTGAGGCTAAGTTTATATCCTATGGGAAGGGAAGGAATATCCCCACTAAGCAGGTTTAACAATATTGTGGGAAAGAGAAGAAAACCAACTTTTATGATTGCGTCCTCATGAGTCCTGCTTATATAGCATGATGTAATTTTTCCACTTGCAGTAGAATTTATTTTGATAGTGTAGGTTAAAGAAATGCACCAGATCTTTCCACTCGCTCCTTCCTTGTTTCTTTTGTGACTAGCAATGTCTATTTTTGAGATATCTGATTCAAGTTAGTAGCTGAAAATTGAACCATTTCCAACTATAAACTCAATTTATACAAAGTTGGAATGAACTTTTGATCTAATGAAAGTTGAGCTGAGCATCATTTACCAAGAAGTAACACAACCATTTTTTTTGCTTTTTTTTTTTTAAACCCAGGGAGAACTTTTGAACAGACACCAAACCTGTATTTTTGAAAACCACTGAACCAGAATGAAACTAGAGCATTAGAATATTTTCTGAAATAAATTTGAACCAAATTGATATTTTATTTGGTTCAAGTCCCTGGTTATGATAAAGTGTGTGATCACATAACAGAACAAAGTTAAACAGCCCACCCAGAGCTTAAATATGTGGCCTTTCACTCATTAGTACCGTATTTTAAAAACTAAAACAACTGAGATGGCTTTCCACAAACCACTATAATATACATGTGTAGAGAGCTTAATGATCATTTCTCTCAAAAGGAAGCTCTGAATTTATAAAGGATCAATAACTTACCCGAGATCATGTAGAATATCAAAGAAGAATTGGAGTGTTTCAAACACTATATTCCTTGGGTTTCGCATAAAAAGGAAGAGGAAGGTTCAAAACTGAAACCTAATTCATATACGCTGATTAACTTGGGGAGTACTTCAAATTATTGGCATTGATATTTGCCAGTAGTAGAGGCTGTCAGAAAGAGAATTGCCATTCTCATTACCAAAGTTGTTAAGGAAAACTCAAACATGGTCAAATCAATGCTGATTCTTTTTCCTCTAAGAACAACTCAAAATGCAAATGACAATATTTCCCCCAATTTTGTTGATTGGTATTATCTCTGGCAGAAATTTAAATGCTTCCACAATGGACTGACCTATGTTTTTCAGAATGCGTCACTATTCTCACTGCCTTGAAACTCAGTGAACTGGAACCATGACCAAGTTTAACTAGAAAAGGTCTTAGGCACAGGTTTCTAGCCCTGAGACATTGCTGGGTGGTGCAGGGGTGGGGAAGCTTCTGTGTGGACGTGAGTTGCATCTGCCACCACTCCTTAAATTTACTGAAGGAAATAAGGAGTTCTCTACATGGCTAGAGCAGGTGACTATCTGGGTCTTATTTCTTACCAACTGCCATTACACACTGGGGATTTATTCTTCTCAGTATTGTTCTGCACATAATATAGAAAAGCAGAGGTTACTTTTGAAAGATATACATCTAAAGAAAACAATGTCTCAAGTTGCTTTAATAAACAAAGTGTGTTTTTTCTTCTCTGGAAAACTTCAATGTGTAATATCAAAAGAATAGCTCTAACTACTTTTGCATCAACCTAATAATAAATCAGTTGATATTAAAACTGTTTCCAAGTAAGAGTTAATTATTTTATTTTATCTCATTTTTTAAAATTTATTTTTTGAGATCGAGTCTCACTCTGTTGCCCAGGCTGGAATGCAGTGGTACGAGGCTCACTGCAGTCTCTGCTCCAGGTTCAAGTGATTCTCCTGCCTCAGCCTCCTGAATAGCTGGGTCTACAGGCATGTGCCACCATGCCCAGCTAATTTTTGTATTTTTAGTAGAGGCAGTGTTTTGGCATGTTGGCCAGGCTAGTAGAGACAGGGTTTCACCCTGTTGGCCAGGCTGGTTTTAAACTCCTGACCACAAGTGATCTGCCTGCCTTGGCCTCTCAAAGTGCTGGGATTATAGGCATAAGCCGCTATGCCCACCGGGTTAATTATTTTAAATGGACAAGAGGTAAGCATTTATATGTCATTTTCTCTTTAATAATGGTTCATTTGCCAGTTTTTTCCTGGTTACTGCTGAACTGTTTTGCAGAAGGTGTCTCAAACAGGCTTTAGTAAGCCTATGAATTATCTGTAGAAAAGCTGCAACTCTTTGATGATGGAAAACAAACACTATCTAAGCCTGAATTTTATTTTGTATTAATGCAGTCATTAAAAAATTCACTTAGCGTTTTTATTATACTAGTAGATCACAAGTTTAGATAATAGCACAGTAGAATTTATCCCTTTCTCTTCTGGTGCTCAGGTGTGATGCATTGCTAATCCTGTAAGATGTTTCAGGGCCATGTTTTCTGGGTTTGATCTCCTAGGACAGCATCCTGGTACTTATATCAACTCACATGTGGCACAAGTCAGTGCCCACGTGAGTGCTGTGCTTTCAGGAGTTCCCAAGTGGGGTCGATTGCATCCACTTGCCTCCCCTTCCTTCTGTCTCCTGTACTAGATGTCTACTACTGATAATTACTTTGCCAATAGGTGATGAATTTTCTATTGGTCATCTAGGCAGGTATGCTTCCTATCGATTTGGGAGGCTGCCTTTTTAGTACATTGTGTGCTCATCCTATTCTGTCTTTGCAGCACAACCATGGACTCAGGGACCAATTTGTCATTAAACAGAAGTAAATAAAGATCTAGATCAACAGGATGGAAAATTCCTTTTCCCTATCTCATATTCATTCATTCCACCTGCAGATTCTAAGCCAGGCATTCTTGGGACATAGTTCCTGTGTTAACAATAAGCATCCAAAAACTAAAGCAAGATACTGATTAAGGAGAAAACTGGCTTGGATAAAGGGTCATCTTGATTCTGTGCTTTACTTGCATGACTCTCTGCCCAAATTCCAATTCTCTTTTGCTGATCTCTATAATATTGTAATGTGCAAACTTCCAGAATGTTACTGCTTTGATCTTCAAAGTTGACCTTGTCCTTCATGATATATTAATCCTAACACATACAAAATTTAAATTTCCCACTTGTTATTGCTGTTTATCTTACCTACATCTGTCTCACCTGTTTCTGACACTTAACACGGCTTTGACTTCAGATTCATGGATACACCTTCACACTGGAGGGCCTACCTGCCAGGTCCAGACATCGGCATCCGTCATGCCTACTGCTTTCTGAGACATGCCATGATCGTGTACCCTTCAAATTCAGCATTTCAGCCTCCCTAGATCTCTAGACCCCTAACCTCCTAGTCTCAAATTAACCATAATTTTAGTAATAGACAGTGCAAAGAGGGAAACATCGAGTTACAACACATACTAAGTAAATGAGATATAACTTTCATTGTAAGATTTGCCTTTGAAATGAGTATAAGATAGATATATTTGTACTTGATAGAATTTCAGGTACAGTGATAAAAATAATTTTGGACCTTTATAGGGAATGAACCCAGAGGCAAGGGACTGAGTCGTTCTTAAACATCTATGCTTGATTGCTGAGTTTGGATCAGCCCTTGTCTATCAGCACTATCCACTCCCTGCCCTGTGCCAAAAAAACAAACATGGGGTCCTCTGGAAGCTGTATTTGCAGGGTGCTTAGGCATTGATTCTTATTTAAATAAAGAAATACTCCTAAAAGAAAGTGACTACACAAGCTTATGTCCACTTACTTGGATAGAGTTTCCATTTATGTTTTCAAAGACAAGGGGAAAATAAGTAGATTTTGCACTTAGGATGGGTATAAAGATAAGAAGGGATATAAAGTGGAGAAACTGAGGCAACCAACAATAATCTTCACCACCTTTGCAACTTTGCAGAGGGTTGGTTTGGGTTGCAGTAATAAATTATCTGGAAACAGTTAACCAAGTGTTGTTCTGAATCTATGTAAGTCAGTGACTGAGAAAAGATGACTTAGAGATTCATAAACGTTGTGTAGAAAACTACTTTTCTGTCCTATGATTGAGGAAAGATGACTTAGGGATTCATAAATATTGTGTAAAAACTTGCTTTTCTGTCCTCAGTGTCCTTAGTGTAGTTATGGCAATGGGAAATAGCTAGCAACCACTGCTTAAAAATTTGTAGATCAAATATTTTCCCCTTGTGTGTCATTTATAACATTGGACCTAGAGTTAACAATACTATATAGTGCATCTAAACATTTGTTAAGAAGGAAGATCTCATGTTAAATGTCCTTATTACAATTTTTTAATTGAAAAATTAGAATAAAATAAGCAATGAAAATACTTCCCAAACATACAGTTTGGCAGTATTCATTTTAGCTGCATTTGGACTCATTCTCAAAATTAAATTCTGAGGTGTAACACTGGGGATTTTTAATTTGGTCGTCAACTTGAATAATATCAACCCTGGTTCTAAATGGCTTTTATTTCCTCATGTTACTTCCTAGGTGTCTACTGATTTGTAAGCATCAGGTAGTGTATGTACTCACTTTTGTCAAAAGTATACTGTCTTTCAGCTACAAAACCTTCTCTCCTCTTTCACATACACAGACATACACACATAAACACATATAAATTATAAAATTTGTGACAAAATTGCCAAAAATCCTTATTTTAACAGACCCTGGAAGTGCAACTATGTTAATGACATTATGCATTCCCCATATCAACTAACACAAGACCCAAATATTATTATATGCTTTATGCTATCACATATGGGTTAACATTAGGTTTTTGTTATAAAAATAATAATTTAGCTATTTTCCACTTATAGAGCCTTTCAGATCACCTTATTTGACCGTCACTATACCTCAGTGATATGCAAGGGGCAAATTATTCTTCATATGCACAAGCATGTGCATGAGCATGCATGAATACACACACACACGGACACACAGACACAGAACAGATGTTCCCCAGTGTATAAGGTTTAACTTAGGATGCTTCAACTTTATGACGGTGTGAAAGTGATACATACTCAATAAACACTACGCTTTAATTTTTGAATTGCGATATTTTCCCAGGCTAGCTGTATGTGGTATAACACCGCTTGCAAAGCTGGGTAGTGGCAGTGAACCACAGTTCCCAGTTAGTCATGTGATCACAAGGGTAAACAACCTGGACTTCACGGTATACTGCATTGCTAGTGTTTTTAGGATATCATGTTTTCTGTTTTCACATCCCGTTATGTCTACAAAATGCACATCTGTGTACAGTATTCCACCTTGTATTATAAAATAGGCCATATGTTGAATGATTTTGCCCAATTATAGGCTACTGTGAGTGTTCTAAACATGTTTCATATAGGCTAGGCTTAACTATAATATTGGGTAGGTTAGGTGTATTAAATGCATTTTCAACTTCTGATATCTTCAACTTACCATGGGTTTATAAAGACATAACTTCACTATAAATCTAGAAGCATCTGCATCTTGTCCAAGTTCATGCAGTTAAAAAAATGACAGTGCAGAAATTCAAATCCAGTTTTTCTAACTTTCATTCCAATGCTTTTTCCATTCAATAGTATATCCATCCAATTTTCAACAACATTATTATTTATACCCCAATGAATCTCTAAGTTATACCCCAGTGGATCTATAAGTACATTTCACTAAAAATATGTGGAGAATTTAACAAAGCTAACTTTATTTTAAAATATATTTGCTGAATTTACTATAAAGGTATCTTTATAAATCTAAATAATTTTCCCTTTATCTTTTGCAACAAAAAACAGTGAATTTTCAAGCATAGGATTTTTGAGAATAGGTCAATTTATATCTATTTTCTGCTTGGATTTCACATACACTTGACACCAAAAAAATTAGTTGCAGGCTAATGTAATCATAGAAATATTTTAGGAGACAGGAAAACTAAAGGGTATTCTTGATTTTCTATGTGACCTTATCTACTGTACTTAACCTTTTTGTTGAAACTTCCTCCATCTGCAAAAGATTCTTCGTAATTATACCGTCTTATTATCTCATCAGTATGCAGGAATTCTAAGTTCTTCTGGAAATAAGAGAATACCATAAACTCCTATCCCCTAAAGCAGGGTGGAGAGATTCTGTCATGATTGTCTAGGAGTGGTAGAAAAAACCCTGACATTATTGCTTCCGCCACCATAACCTAGGAAAAGTTCACTCAGAGATGACATCATTCTTTCCCAAAAAGTGAGAATTTAGCATCAGAATATTCTTTTCAACATAGAACTCCAAGTGGCCACCCTAAAGTTGTTGCCCTTTATGCTCAGATCTCAGAGTATGGTTGGAGGACCAGAAGCATTGCCTACGAGCATGTTGAAAACATAGAATCTCAGTACCTCTCCTGATCTACTGAATCAGAATCTTTATAAAACAAGATCCCCAGGTGGTCCAGATGTGCTTTAGAGTTTGAGAAGCACTGTATATGTGAAATATTTTTCCATTCTGAATCCTCTGAGATGTGTTAGCAGGAATGCGTGGAAGTCCTCTTCTGATTGGGAGCTATTGGCAAGGACAGAAGTTAGAGACAGCCCCCCAGAGTCCCTTGGCCTCTGTATTTAATTTTGATAGAAAAAACAAGAAAGGAGACTGTCATTAGTGGCTCCTCCTGGAACTCTTCAATTGTCCTGGTCTTTGTAGCCGGTATGGAGTAACTGATAGCTCTCACTCTCTTTGCTGCAGAAGAAAGTACTTGAATTTGATAGTTTTGGCTGTCTCTGTTATGTACAGAAACACTAATGGCTAAAATTACAAACATCTTTATAAAAATGTAATTCTGTTGCAAGATAAATTATGATCTAAACTTAGTTCCAAATGGAATTAAAACTGGGGTGTTTCTTTTCAAACCGTCAGTTTGTTTATGCAGTGGCTTCAGCCCTGAGCAGAATCACCTTCAAAGTGAAAAGCAATTCTGGCTTAGAACTGCCAGTTCCTACGAAGCAACCCTAGGTACGAGGATGCTCCAGGTCCTGATTTGTTTGTGTGATGTAAACTTAGACTTATTCAGTAACATATAAATAATATATACCCAACATCTTCCATTAATTAAAAAAGGCAAATGGGTTAAGAACCTTTGCAGAGCCAGTCCCTTTTCTGACCAATGTGTAAGAATCTCCAATTCCTTCTAAAATTATTTGTCAGGCCTCATGGCATTTTGAGATATTCTGGAAATTTTTTTATTAGAGGGGAAGAGTATTTTAGATACTACGGCAACATTTCTGTGCTCTCCTTTCATCACAGTCTCTGAAGACTTCACTTATCATGATGGATCTCTGGCTACATGATTAGGAGGCAGACAAAATTTAAGTCTAATTTCATTTGAAGTAGCATAGGTGCAAGTGTTAGAGAGAGAAATAAATCTTTTCATGTTTTCTGCTGAAAAGGAAAGAATCCCTTTTGCATTTGAAATCATTCCTCTTTATGGCATTGCCCACCTGCTTCCACACACATGAATGGGAGTTGAGCCTTTCAAAATCAGAGTCCAGATTTTTCCAGGATAATCCTACTGAAATGGTGGCAATATCAATACTTACTAAGAGTGGTAAGAGCAGCTTCTGAGCAAAAGTTCAAGGTAGGGAGCAAGTGCTGAGGAAAACCTGACCTTAACACATGTGCTCTGAACCACTGAGAAACACTGCAGGTCTATAGAGCAGGAAAGTATATTTCCTGCAGTATATTTCCCCACACATCCGTGTTGGGATCATTTAATGTTACTAGTATGAGAGAACAAGTATAGATGTTTCAAAATTCTTTATTTTTATACCTGTAACAGGGGCATAGGTAAAAGTGAAATAGTCTGTCAGCTGGCTGTATTGCAAATTTTAGGACATTTGAGCAGTAATAATGGCTAAATCCCTTCTTTGCAAACTCCTCCTTTTCCCCCCACAGAATGTCATGGTGTGGATAGGAAGCATGTGTTAACTGACCTGAAAACTTTTTTTCAGCATGGTTTGATTTGAAGAATGAGAACTTTGTAACCTCATGTTTCATTAAAAAGAGTTACATTTGAAAAGCAAGTTTATTAAGTCCTAACTTGTTCCACTAACAATGAAGAGAATAAGATGAGATTAACTGCTTAATTTCAAAAATGCTATGCTGACCAAGAGTTCGCAGACTTTTTTCCCCCCTAAGCATTTTCTGATTATAAAACAGCATCAATAACCCACTCTCTCTTTCAATGTTGAAAAGTAAATGACAAGAGTACACTGTGTTAGTACTTTATCACAGGTATTTTTTCCAAGAGCAAATTTGTTGAAAATTTATAAAGCAAACCTTTGGCTGGGAGTTTAGATTATGTATTTGAAGCCCTAGAAATAGGAATTGAGGGAAAGATGAAGCGCTAAACATTTTCAAGTATTGCCCTAGTTAGTGTAACCCACCATTCTGTAAACTTCACAATGGTGGAAGCCTCATCTTTATTGTTCATTCACTAGTCCTCAGTACTTAGCACAGTGTCCATCATAATACTATACATTCAACAAAGATCTAGTGAATGAATCAATTAACAGTGGCTCAATAAATTAGTAGTGAAGTTCAAGCTGATGGTTTACAGCAGGAATCAGCAAACATTTTGTGCAAAGGGCCAAATAATAAATATTTTCTGCTTTGCAGGCCATATGGTCTCTGTTGCAACTACTTGACTCTGCCGTTGTAGTGAAAGCAGTCATAGACAGTATATAAATGAATAAGCATGGCTGTGTTCCTGTGTCCCAATAAAACTTTATTTACAAAAGAGGTGTTGAGCTGTATTTGGCCCATGGGCCATAATTAGCTAACCTGGGATCGATCGAATACAATGTCCTATGGCTTTGGGGCCAACTATCCTATTGTAACTTTGTTTTCTTTCCTTGGACTTTTATAGATGATATATATTCACTCATAAATATCTTAGTATTTATTTAGTAAAGCACTATTATAGGGCTGTGGAGACTATCTAGATATATAAAACATACTTTCTACCCTCAAATAACTTTTGGTATAATAGCCTGTCTTCCAAACTCACCCATCAGATAAGTCATTTCCCATTCCAGACACAGGCTAAGAAAAAGGTAAACAGAGGTCAGAAATATATCAACTGATAAATCTCCGTAGATAATAAACTATCAGATATGAGGGAGTATCTACCTGCAAACACATTTTAACATCATTTTCTTTTTTTTAATTGTTTGGGTTTTTTTTTTTTGAAGGGTCTTGCTCTATCACCAGGAGGGAGTCCAGTGGCACAATCGTGGCTACTGTAACCTCTGTCTACTTGACTTAAGCAGTTCTCCTCCCTCAGCCCCCCAAGTAGCTGGGACTTCAGGCATGTGCCACCGTACATTTTTGCATTTTTTGCAGAGAGGAGGTTTTGCCATGTTGCCCAGGTTGGTCTTGAATTCTTGAGCTGAAGTGATCCACAGGCCTTGGTCTACCAAGTCTGGGATTATAAGTGTGAGCCACCATGCCTGGCCTCTTTTTAAAATTTCAAAGTAAACTTTTTATTGAGGTATGCAATCCATGTAGAAGGTAGGCTCCAATCATAGTATGATTTGGAAGATTTTTTATCCTGTAACCAATACCTAAATCAACAAATATGGTACTGGCAACTCAGAAAACCCTAATATATTTTTTCCTGGCATTACCAAGTATCCTCCCACAACAAAGTTCAGCATTATAGTGGCCTTAACTACACAGTTTACTTATAACATGCATCTTTTAAGATGCTAGCCAAGAATCCAGGCAACCCAGAGTTTCCCTCTGGGTGTACAATCCCTCCCAACTCTCAGCCCATGTATTTCAATTGAAAATGACTCCATACACAGGGCTTCTTGGTAGATTATGAAATACATACCAAAGCAATCAGTGCACTCATTTCAGACTGCTGTGTGTGTCAGAAAGAGCAAGGAAGTAGCTTCTCTCTGATTGAACTAGGAATGGTGAGGATGGAGTTTAGAAGTTCCCAGGGGCCGCCGCACAATTTCAGCGAACAGCCAACTCCAAAATCTCTGAATCTAGCTGTGCTTTGGACTAACTCTCCTTCTGTAGTTTTCAGTTTAAGTAGCCAATAAGTGCTTCCTAATCCTCTCCTGTATTTATGTTCATACTAGTTTAACCTGAAAGCAAAGCTCCTGTAATGGAGGTCCATGTGAAATCTATTCTTATTGTGGCATGATTTTTAAAAATCGAACATAAATAGGATTTTTAAGAATGAAATTAAAGAAGGGAGGAAGAAGAGCTGAGAAATTTAAAACAAACAAACAAACAACAAAATAAAACAAAACAAAAATGTAGTCAGAGAGGTAGGGAGAAAACCAGAAAACTGCAGTGGCCTGGATGCTGAGGGAGCAAATTCAAGTCTTCTTCAGAGCTGTCAAATGCTGTAAAGAAATAAAATATACCACAGAATTCATTTGTGTATTCATTTATAAATATCTGTTGAGCACTGATGTGTGCCAGATACTCTAATGAGTACTGGAGACATATCAATGAATGAAAGAAACAGAAGTCCCTGCCCCTTGGGGGTGTGGGGACTTATAGTTTAGATTGGAAAAACCTTTAGATCTGGTCATATGGAATAATCCTGTAGAGAGCTGTTTTGTCAAGCATGGAGGGACAAAACACACATTCCCAAGAACATCAGGCATGAATGATGGCCAGGAAGTGGAGTCAGTGCATGCTTGTTGCCAGGGGTTATGACGTAGCTCACAGATTTCCCTACTACCATTCTTTGTTAGTTTTCTTTATTCATATTAATTTCCTTTTGAATGACACCATGAGAGTGTCATTGGCTTTTTCTCCTTAAAAGCATTGAATTCCCGAGAATTTTTACAGCATTTTGGCTTAGTATGATATGGGAAGGTCTCAGGTCGCTCCTGTTGTCCTGTATCCAGGGCTCACACCAATCAGGACAGGGTCGGGATTTGGTGCTCCCTCCCTGCCTCCTGTGAATAGCACTACAGACATAAAAATACTCTTAGGTTTTGACTTATAAAATAACTCAAATGTTTTTAACTCAAATGTTTTGAACACAGAGTAGATGACTCTCATAATTCTGTCTCTTGTCAGATTTCCCCAAGACTGGGAAGGCTTTTGATATTTTTGTGAGGGTTGGAGGTGACTGGGAGGTAATAGCATACACTTGGTTCTATTGTTCTTTCCAGAAAGTGAAGAGCCCAGTAGAAATGTCATTGACAGCTCCAAACAAGTCAATCTTAAGTTGTTTGTAGGCATTTCCTTATCTACTTGTTCAGCGACTTCTGGTTGGTGTTACTGACAGCCTAAATTTCATAAATGGACTCATAAGCAGCTAGTGAGAGCCAGGTGAATAGTCTGTCATTCACTATGTGGCTCACTGACCAAGAAGGATAACATATCCACACTGCAGTCCACAAGAACGCTTGAGATAGGACAAGGAGGCCACAGAAAAGTTTCTGTCATATTTTATAGGTAGTGACTGTGTTATTCAACTATGTCACTTAATGCACAGTTACTGTGTATAATGGATATGGAGTGCCAATTTCGGCAGACTGCAATAAAATACACTAAAACTCAGCTAAACCTGACTTACTCATGGTGATTCAAAAGTTATTGAAAGATTTGAAGTTACTGAATCTGAAGTTACTGAAGAATCAGAAGTCAATGCAGGACAAAGTGCCTTCATTTTAAACTTAACTATCTTATCCTCCATAGATAAATAGAAATGGTTGTTCTCCATATGAAAGAAATGTTAGATGAGCCAGCCAGTACTTTCTATAGATCTTGAAATGTATATATCCAGCTATATAGTGAAGACAATAATATTCCAGAATGCCAGTGACCTTCTGGAACCACCTGTTGTTTAATGACTCACATAAAGCTAATTTGAAAGAAAAAAATGTAGATAAGTTTATTTAGCTAGAAATTTCAAACATAGCTACTAATAATTAGCCTGTTATTTTGCTGAAAACAGAATAGTACATTTCCAATAAATATTCATTAGGAAAGAACATATACCTTAATTAAGGCTGACTGAAAGCAAACCAAAAACCAAACCAAACCAAACAAAATTGGAATGTTAGGTGATTGTTCATCTTCGCTTGTCCTGTTCTCTTATGTAGAATATACAGATTTTGCATATACAGATTACTGTCCCATTTTTTCCCTTGATTTTATTTTCAGATAGAATGTATTAAAATATCCTCAAATTACAACTAATATATAGGAGTTGGGGCTGGGCTCAAACCCACTCTGTCACCTTCACCTGTCTGGATCCCTGAAAAGTAGCCTACCATAAGTTCGTTTGCATAAGGAACCTAAGAGTTCCCTGAGGAAGACTTATCCAGAGAAGAGGTGCCTCAAAAGTAGCTCAAAGGGAGACTGAGTCTACAGCAAACAATGAGTACAATGTCTGTTATTTTCTTTGTCACCCAAAAAAGCTCCATAAAGTTGTGGGCAAAAATGAACATTAGGTGAAATGAAAAGAACTCTTTGTGAATTATTGGCAGTGCAACACAGCCCTCTTTTACAGTATGAAAAGGGAAACGGAGATGCACCACATTTTAGGGCTTATAACAGCTCACTTTTGACATTTCCTGAGTTCTAGAGACTGCAGTAGTACTCAGTATTCACCAACTCAGACCCACAGCAGCAATGTCATTGAGAACACTGCACTAAGGCACTGTCGCAGCAAGATGGCTTTGGACCCATAAAGCAAGATGGCACCAAAGATAGTGAACAATGGTGGATTCAAAAGGAAAGGTTAGTAACCTATGCCACTTGGGGGCTCTCAGAAATAATCGTCTTGTGGCACTTGGCAGGGTCTTTGAGTCTCAAAAGAGAGGATGAGAGTGAGCCAAAGAAATCTGATTTTGTTGGCAGTGTAATTTAATTTTATATACCTCAGAGCTCCCACAGCTGTATCCAAATCACACTCATAACATGCATCTGTAAAGCCAAAAGATCAGAGAAGGGGGCAACATGATTTCTTAAGTGCTCCATTTTCTCAGAAAATACAA
Organism: Cacajao melanocephalus; assembly: GCA_963573385.1. Lineage (NCBI taxonomy): Eukaryota > Metazoa > Chordata > Mammalia > Primates > Pitheciidae > Cacajao > Cacajao melanocephalus. The sequence goes on along the minus strand of CAUYLG010022435.1, from coordinate 7,962 downwards.
GGCTATATCTCTCCTTAATGATTTGTAATTAAAATCATTCAGGTAATTATGTTTAATGAATATTATCTCTCTTCATCTTAAAGCATCCTGAATGAGTTAGAAAGAAAATATGCTTGCTGAAGATAACTACACGCATGCCTGTGAGTGTGTACACTTCACCCACCGTTTCCTGTTTCTCCCTCTTCCCCAAGGAACAGGAGATGTCATTATTGGCAGCTGATGGGGCAGAGCCCCCCAGGTGAATAGACAGGGGTGCAGTTAAGGAAGCTTTTGTCTAGTAGATTAGACAACCACCCGTTCTATGTTCATGACTGACTTTCCTCCATGTAACTGTTAGACAAAACCATTCACCTGTTAGCATCTACATTCTGTGCTTTGAAAATCACTGTCAGAATTTACCAGACAGCACTTTATACGTGGAATCAGCTTTGCTTGGGTTCCTCTGAATATATCCTTAAACCCCTGCCTTTTTGAGATTGTACCCCTTTCTTCATCACTATTTTAGGAGAAGGCAAGGACCCATCAAAAACAAGACACTTGTTTCCCCTGAGGAAACACATAGAAAAAAACTAGAGAAGAAATACAAAACATACTCTGGGCCCCTGAATCCCACTGAATGATTTCGTAAAGCTTCTTGGGGATTTGTTTTGGTCTCACATTGATCTTCCCTGGTGCTAGAGCTCTAAGCCAATGCCTCTGGCCAATGGTACTGCAAAATCCTTTTTAAGTGTGTATACACTCCAGTTCCCACCATAGGAAGAGCCCTTCTATAGGGACCTGAACTGTTTCTTTCCAAAACTTTGAGCCCCAGATGTTCTCACAGGCCAAGAGCTGTTCTCAGAATTCAAAGGAGAGCTGGTGCTTTTACGGAGCTAAGTAGTGGCAGTGGGCCAGCTCGACTCATGTGGTGAGGTTCACTGCATTGTGATTTATACAATGTCCCCAATAAAACTAAAAAAAATAAAAATAAAAATCTGTTCCTTATTTATCCTACCCAGTAAAAAAAAGTACCATAGTGCATTTCTAAGAATACTTAATTTTATGTGTGTGATTATAATTACTTAAACACTTGCTAGCATTTTTCCAGAAGCCCTTTCTTCCTCAGATGAGCCAAAACATTATTTTCTCCACCCTGATTGTCACAAACAAAACAAAATGGATATTTTCTGCTATTAGAAGCCTGAAGAGCATTTAACTACATGGCATATATTGTAAGGAAAATTGGAAAGCTGTTATTTTTAAAATTCATACTTTCCAAGAAAAGATGAAAGTGGATCACATTTAAACTAATATTGGAATGCAGAGTTGGGAAGGAAGGACAAAGGAAATCCAGTTTGTCTTCTGCCCAGCTTTTGTATATAAAGCTCTGTACATGTTTTTAAAAGAATATGTATAAAACCATTCATAGAACACTGTACATGTAAGTTAGTAACTATTTTTATATCACCAGGAGGAACCAGCTTTCTTGGAGACTCTAATTACTGTACCATGAACCTGAGGGACACAGAGAATTTGGGTCAAGGCAGAGGCAGAGCAGAAAGGACTACAGATGTCCCATTGGTATTTTCTGTGAACAACACAATTCTCTAGAGAACCCTGGCTATAAAAGAGAAGGCCCAACAGCTGAGCAGTTAAATGCTCACTTATTGTCAGGCTAAGATAAATCAGAATTTTGAAAACCTTTAGAAAAAAGAGATTGTAATGGCAGGGCACTCTTACAGTCTTTACTAAACCAATTCAATATAAGTTCTTGGTATTTAATTATAAGAATAATGTCTTTACTGATATACAGATTTTTTGGGGTGTGGAGCAATTTGGAAACAGTCAAAAAGTCTAATTAATGGTGACATCTGGGAGGATAACAGGAAGCCATTTATAGCTATTGTAAAAGTTCTTATAAGATATATCTAGGAGAGTGGTTCTCAAAAAGTGCAATTTTGCCCATATGGGACACTTGGTAATGTCTGGAGACAAATTAGGTTGACCCAGTGTGTATCTACAACTGGCATCTTCTGAGTAGATGCTTTGGATACAGAGTGCTCACCAGCACCCTTGTTGCCATTAAAAATTAATGGCCACGTGGACAGAGGAAGTAGGGTTGCTGCTGCTTGCCTATCCATCTGCCTGTGTGCTGGGGTTGTGGTGGGCCAGGACGATGGGCTTCTTGGAGGAACAGCTTGGCTAGAAGCTAGTGATGAGCAGCAACAAGGCTGAGCAGCAACAGTGGTAGGACTTCATGCGGGACATGCCTTGCTGGAGCTGCCCTACAAGGAGAAGCACAGAAGCTTAAACTTTGAAACAAATACCAAATTGTCAACATTCCATTGCTAATATTCATGTATGCCACCACTGGAAAGGTTGTATGCAAGAATGGGTTGCTGGTCATTTGAGATGACCCAGAAGGTATGGAATTCCCTTAGGGACCTAACACACAGGACAATCCTTTGCAACAACAAGCTATGAGGCCCAAAATGACAATAATGCCACAGTCAAGAGACACTGGCATAGAAGTACAAATCTCAAGGGTTTTCTTTTGCAAGGTACAGGGTTAAAACCATGTTAAGCTATCCTTTCTTCAAATGAACCTAGAATACTTACGACCTGGCATGATTTGGATTTGTGTCCCCACCCAAATTTCATGTGGAATTTTAAACTCCACATGTCAAGAAAGGGATCTGTTAGGAGGTGATTGCATCATGGGGGCAGTTTCCCTTATGCTGTTCTCATGATAGTGAGAGAATTCTCACAAGATCTGATGGTTTTAAAAGTGGCAGTTTCCCCTGCGTGTTTTCTCTCTCCTGCTGCCTTGTGAAGAATGTGCCTGCTTCCCCTTCTCCTTCCATCATAATTGTAAGTTTGCAGAGGCCACCCCAGGCCATATGAAACTGTGATTCAATTAAACCTTTTTGTTGTTGTTGTTTTATAAATTTCCTGGTCTCAGGTGTTATCTTTATAGCAGTGTGTTTTGAAATGTGAAAACAACATGAGTTTTAGGAGGGGCCAGGGGCTGAGTGATACATTTTGGCTCTGTGCCTCTACTCAAATCTCATGCAAAATTTTAATTTCCACATATCAAGGGAGGGACCTGGTAGGAGATGATTGGATCATGGGGTCAATTTCCCCATGCTGTTCTCATGATAGTGAGGGGGTTCTCATGAGATATGATGGTTTTTAAAATAGTGGTTTTCCTTGCATACTCTGTCTCTGGCCACCTTGTGAAGAAGGTGCCTGCTTCCCCTTTGCCTTCCACCATGATTTTAAGTTTGCTGAGGCCTCCCCAGCCATCCAGAACTGAGTCAATTAAACCTCTTTTGTTATAAATTACCCAGTCTCAGGTAGTATCTCTATAGCAATGTGAAAATGGACTAATATACTACCAAGACAAATAAGTAATAATCACTTTGGAGAGATGTTCATGCTGCTTCTTAGGTAATTAGAAAAAAAATCAGCTCCATGACAGAGTTAAACCTGGCATCAGTGTGCCAACCAGCACCCTTGTTACCATTAAAAATTAGCAGTGTCCTGGCCACGTGGACAGAGGAAGTGGAGTTGCTGCTGCCTGCCTACCTACAGGCCTGCATGCTGGGGTTGTGGTGGGCCAGGATGGTGAGCTTCTTGGAGGAACAGCTTGGTTAGAAGCTGGTGATGAGCAGCAGCAGGGATGGCCAGTGGCAGTGGTAGGACTTCATGCGGGACATGCCTTGGCTGAAGCTGCCCTACAAGGAGAAGCACAGAAGCTTAAACTTTGGAACAAATACCAAATTTCCAACATTCTATTGCTAATATTCATAGATGCTACCACTGGAAAGGTTGTATGCAAGAATGGGCTGCTGGTGATCTGAGATGACCCAGAAGGTATGGAATTCCCTTGGGAAACTAAACTCTTCAGGGAAGTCATTTCAGAGCCCTTCCTTAGAAATGACTCACCGTTTCTGGAGAGCAGCAGCCCGGCAGGGTCTCACATAGGACACTATTTCTCTACACATGGGTGTTCATCCTGCCAAAGCCTCACCCAGGTCCTGGTGGAATACTATTAGAAGATCAAGGAGGCAGGCCAGAACTTTGGGACTATCCTAGTCAGTGAAGACAGGTCAGAAGAGTCCTTCAAACAGTACTTCAGTGATAGGTTCTGGCTCATTATCCCCTCCATTGAGGAGGCCTGGAGGTCACACTCCAACTGGCTGTATGGAATCCAAGACATTCCCTATGCTCATTGTGGTGGATCCACAGGGTAAGATGATCATGCCAGGGCTGGGGGGGTACGAGTGGTGTTGCTTAACAACGAGGACTGCTGGGAGTTTCATGGCACTCCAAGCCTGTGCTGAAGCTCTCTGACTCACTGTGCAGCTCAACTGGACCCTGCCTCCTTTTTTTTTTTTTTTTTTTTTTTTGTAGACTCTGAGGATGACAGAGTCCCAGGGAGCTAAGCAGCTGATTCAGCCAATAGCTAAGAAAGTCATTGCCAAATACAAAGCCAAAAAGGAGGAGACACCACTTCCATTTTTTGGTGCCTGGGGAAGATGACACGACCAACTTCCTGTGAGATTACATCAACCCTCCTGAGGCTGCCCCTTTACTCACTATGCTGGACATGTCAGCACTGGTGAAGTTCGTGATGAACGTGGAAGAGATCACCCTTACCATTGTAGAGGACTTTGTGAATAACTTCCTGGCAGGAAAACTCAATCCAGAGCCTATCTTATGGGGCCTGGCCTTCTGAGATGCTATTTACAATTTAGTCTTCTCCTCCTCCCCTTCCTTCCCTCTACCCTTAGACTTATCCTGTGCATCCTGAATTATACAACCCAAGTGTCCAACCTCTCTGTGGTGCCTTGCTTCTGCATTCACTCCCCCGGTTAGCACCCTGGGGTACATGTCCTCTCAGCAGCAGCAGAATCCACCATGTTTGGAGACTCTGCTTGGGATCATGAGATGGCACAGCCTAGCCAGAACAGAGACAGCATCACTTTGGCAAAGTCACTAGCTTTTGGGGAAGGATTTGCCAGGGTTTTCTTCCACAGAGTAAGTGTGAAGGGCCAGTGAATCAGGACTCTTGCTCTGACTCTGGTATCAGCACGCACACAGCCAGACAGCCAGAGGAACTGCCTGGTGACACCTCCATGGAGGTGGAGCAGAGAAAGAGTCTTGGCCTTGATAGGTCTCAGCTTAGAGCTGTTGGTGAGAAAATCCTTTCCTAAGCGACATAGCTTTTTTTAGTCTGAGGGAAAAACAGCGGTTTATCAATATGTTCTTGGACAAGAGTTTTTCAAATGTAAAAGGAAGCTTGTGGGGTTTTTTAGGGTGAGAAAAACCATTTAAAGAAGGTAATAGTTCATACAGTAATGGCTTTACTGTTACTGAGCTCCCACCTCATGATGGGAGCTTCTCATTCTTTCATCTCTCTCTTTCTTCCTTGATCTTGATCTTCCCCGAGTTTCTGCATGCTTATATGACCAGCTCCCATGATCTAGAAATTTTGTTAACAGATTCTTCCCCTTATATATCTATTCCCAAGAAACTCAGCTCTGAGTTCTTAGAGGAGCACCTCCTAGCCAGCACGGACCTCTCACTCCACCCAGCTCTGTGCGTGAGGCCACTGGACCTCTGCCAAGCTGCCTGCACCCATTTTGGTTACCCTATGGTCATTCCTTTTTCTTTTCAAAGCAGAACTAAAAAGACAAAGAATTATCAGAAGCCTCACATTTTCTGCAGAAGGAGCTATGCCTTAGGGTGGGAGTGAGGGCAGAGGGCATGTCGGCTATGAGTAGGCACTGGATTCCCTTGGCTGGGCCCAGGCAGATTGGCCTCTTATTTAACCACAGTTCACCAAAAGAGAAGCAACAACTATGCTCTTAGGATTTGGGGTGGAGGGCTTTGGCCTAGGGACTCATGGGGTTTTAGCCTCACTCAGTCAGATGTCAGGGTCTTTAAACAATCCTGGACTTTACCCTTGGCTTCATTCAGCACTCTGCCAACCCAAGCCATTTATTTGGAAATCCCAGCTCCTCACAACAAACTGTTGACACTGTTGTTTCTTTCTTACCAAAACAGATTATTGATTTGTAGTTCAGAGGTACAAAATTAGTTGGTAATCAGACTGTGATTTGATGTTACCAGCCTGAAATGCAATCACCTAATAGGAAACAAAGCAGGCATCTTTGGTCATTATCAAACAAAAGGAAAAAAAGGAGAATTAGCAGTGTCCAGGCTAAGAGGGCTTTCATTAACATTTATGTAAAGGCCAAAGGACTAGGTTGCTGTCAAAATTCAAAGGACAAGAGTAGAAAAGCCCTCAGGGGTTTCCTAACTGGGGGTAAAAGAGGGTATACACAAGACTAGAGGCCTTCATGGGTCTTTGGGTAAATAAAGGATCATAGATAGAAAAATATCCAGAAATTAGGAAGCAACACAGGATCTTCCCTTTTGAGTCTGCCTTTTTGAAGGCTTAAGTGTGTAAGGCTTTATCTCCTTTTATGGTACTAAATAGCAATCTGTAGAAAAATATAACCTCCGTTCATCCTCAGTGTGCTGGTTTTGAGATCTAACTGTTCTTTCAGTGAAGGCATTTTATCGTGTCCAGGCATAGGGAAACCAGCAGGGTAAGAGGTTTAAGAGGAAAGGGATGTGACCCTCTCCCTACATTACTGCAACAGTTTCTCTCTCAGACCCTTGAGTAACGATTGTAGGCTCAGGATAGAGATGACAAGATGAACAAACCAGTGACAACAGATCATGGTCTCTTTCTGGAAAGGCCATAGGATCCATTCCTTTTTTTTTCTGCTGATTGCCTGCTCCAAAAAATACTTTAGCAGGAGAAAAAGAGAGGCTGTATCACTTTGCCACCCTGGCAAATTGATAGGGGAAAATTACTGTAAACTGATCATTTGAGAAATGCCAAAAAGAAGTGAACATTGTCACAAAAATCACAAGCTTCCAACACAGCCTTTAGACTATTTTTTATGTCAATTTAAACATTTTGGATTGGTGCAGTGGTGGTTCATGCCTGCAATCTCAGCACTTTGGGAAGCTGAGGTGGGAGAATTGCCTGAGCCCAGGTGTTAAAGACCAGCCTGGGCAACATGGCAAAACCCCATATCTACAGAAAATTAATAAATTTTCTGCACATGGTGGCATGTGCCTGTGGTCCTAGCTACTTGGGAGGCTGAGGCAGGAGGATTGCTTGAATCCAGGAGGTTGAGGCTGCAGTGAGTCATACCCTCACTACTGCACTTCAGCCTGGGCAACAGAGTGAGATCTTGTCTCAAAAAATAAAAATTAGAAATAAATAAATAAATAAACAAACATTTTGTATTAACATCATGCTGACCTTTTTCTCATTCTTGATTATTTAGTTCCTTTTCCTTGAAAAACTATTTTGGTTAATTCTGTCATTCATATTTTAAAACTTCTGAATACTTAGTAGTAAGTAGCACATGACTTTATGTGTGACCCCCCCGAATGTACGACCCCCTTCTGTCGTCCTTTCCCAGTTGCCTAGTCCCAAGTAACACTCTGAGAGTCGAAGGCCGAGTCCAGGTTTATTGGGGTCTACGGGCAACTCGAGCAGGCGGAGAGAGGGAAAAAGGGAGAGCTGCGCCCAGCAGCTGGGGCTGGGCGATTTTATAGGGATGGGGAGGCCTGCAGTTGAGGTGGCGGTGAGTGGTTGGTGAATGATCAGGATGGGTGGAAAGGGGAGCTGTGTCGCATGGGGACTGGTTCATCTTTGGCAGGCTGGAGCTGTGTTGCATGGGGATTGGCTCAGCTTTGGCAGGCTAAGGCTGGGCCATGATTGGTTACTCGGTGTTACCAGGCAGACTGAGGTCTATAGGCGGTCTCCCGGATGTGGAGATCAAGAGGGAGGGGAGAGGTAGAGGTTTTTCTACCAAACATTCCCGACTCCTTAAAAAGGAAAAAGGGCGACGAAGTCGTTCTGGCTGCTTCCTGCTGGATTTGGGCGAAGAG
>CAUYLG010022434.1:0-34382 GCA_963573385.1 Cacajao melanocephalus | reverse complement strand
TTTTATAGGGGGTGAGAGCAATAGATTGGTCAGTGGGGAAACAAAGCATGGGCAACTGCATTGGTCATAGAGAGACTGGACCTGGACTTGGCAAGCTGCCATTGGTCAGGCTCTCGGCGGGATTTTTGAATTTTGGGCTGAAAGCATGATTTAGTGCTGAGGGTGGGGCTAGGGGTGGAATGCAGGAGTGGGTGTGGGGAGCCCGCATGGAGAAGGCAGGCGCTGAGTAGGACATCCGGCCTCCTGATAACAGTGTTATCAGGTGCAGAGGGGGTGAGTATTGTCCATCCGGCTCCCAGCGAGGCTATCGGCCTTACACTTGCTTTCTTAAGTAGGTTTGAATTTACTACATATTGTGAAGAGGCGGAATCAAGTTCAGAATCCTTAAATGTCTGATGAAGCATCACTTGGATGGGAGGTGGGTGACTTGGCTCTAACAGCTGGAGATGAAGGCACACTCATGCCACATACGAGGGAGGACTTGGAGCTTTAAAGCTAGTTTCAGATTCACTCTGAAATGTGGAGCATTCCTGCAGCACTGCGCAGCTCAAGAATATAGAACACATCGCATTTTACTCATAAGTCATAGTTTTTTCCGCCCCCGCCCCCAACCTTTAACTCATATTACCAAGGAAGAAAATGTTATTGATACTAAACACCATCAGTTCAGAGGGAGGCTGTGTGTGTGAGTGTCTGCTTATGTGTGTGCGTGCCTGTGTGCACACATAGCTTTAAAAGAAATCATTGAAAATCTGACATGCTGCAAGCCTCATCAAAGAACAAAAGAAAGGAAGCGTTTTGATACGCATTCGCTATTCCCAGATGGACGCCAGGCCTTTTCCGTGGCGCTCCTATCTCTTGAACTTGTGAATCATCCCCATTACCTTTCAGCTTTAAAAGGCCAGTTTTTGTCCAGCTTTCTCTCTTCCTGCCAGTCCCAGCTGAAATCAGTGGAAAGAAAGTTTGATGGAGCTTTCAGCTTTGAACAGAGGTCCTCCGCTGTAAACTAGCACCATCTTCATCCAGGTCTTACCCAGTCGGGCTAATGCCAGAAACTTGCGGTTTTTAGTATAAAATCTGTCTACCTTTAGCCAGGCACAGGACACCCCCATAGGAAGGAAAAATACCCAATACATATTTTTTGGAAATGAAACATTAAAAGAACTTCAAAAGTAATTTTTGGAAACAAGGCTTCAATTAGAATTATTTTTCTCAAAAAAAACAAAAAAGAAAAACCGCTCTTCTCCAAATGCCCAAGTCTTCTTTCAAAATTAGTTTGAAGCTTAAATAAAAGTCTACACCACCCCCAAATTACAAAATGGACTCACCCTTGAGAGGGCATCTGCAAAATATCATCCAGGGCAAAGATCTCGAGGCTAACGACGCAAGTTTCATTTCTCAGACTTTGTAATAGAAGGCCAGCCCTCTCTCAGAGCTGCCATCATCACTTTTTGAATTTCTTTGGGGGTTATTTAATGAAAAACATGCTATGTTTTGTTTTAAGCTGAAGTCCTATTCTGGCCATTCTGCTTTGGGGAACAAAATGTTATCATTTAATTTCCTTTCTGCAAATTAAAACTAATGAAGTGTGGCCTTGTCAAAGGATACGGAGATGTTCCGGGCATCCTGCTGTGCCTCTGCTTTCTGACAGGCTGCTCTCACTCGCAGGAGACCCAGTTGTCTTGAGGGAGATGAAGCAGTCTTCAAGCAGAGGCTGCATTTTCCATAAACCTGACTTTGCCTCACATGAACCAAAGACTCTCGCAGCTCTGCCTCCTATAGAATTAGCTGAATAAAGGCATTTTCCCGATAGCTGTTAGTGTCAGGGCAACTGTCTACCTGCTATACCACTCTCTCCGATTTGGGCCGAATAGTATGCACCCTGCAACTGGGATCTCAAGGAGCTTTAAAGTCTTAATGGAAACTTGGCATTTTCCTCGTGATCTTTAAAATGTGGTCACTAAACTCAGGATTGGCGTGTGCTTTTAGAACACTGGATTATCCCTGGCTTTAGAAGCTGTGCATTGAGTATTGACCGTGTTTTGTAAAAGCAAGATATCCTCCTTTCCAGGCTGGTAACAGATTTCAGGGGGACTCTAGGGGAAGGGCCCCCTAAAATAGAACACAGCAGTCACTGGGCTTCCTGTCCCCACCCCTACCCCCGCAGTGCCCTTTGGCACTGGGAAGTCTGCAGGGAGTGGTGGAAGTAGGAAGGATTTGTGTTCGAAGTAAAATCACGGTTGAGTTTCACTGCCGCAGGCTGATGTCGTCTGATGTGAGAGCAAGTGGATGACTGGAGTGCGGTGCATAGGCCCACGGGGAGCACGGGCAGCAGAGCGCAGCCTCCAGGGGTCCCCCAAGCCACAGCATGTACAGCATGCTCACCTCTTGCCCTGGAGTCTGGGAACAAAGAGGAGCCAGCCTCACCCCAAGCTTCAGATGTAAAAGGGAGGCAGGATGGGCTTCCGTTCTCCAGATCTGTTTGCTCTTAATCGGCAGAACATGGGAGAATCCTTATTCCTCGTCAATCACTATGCATATTTGAAATAAAAGAAAGTGGAAGCCTCTGCAGTTTTAACTTTTCAAAGAATGTCTCTGAAAAGAATCACTTTGAACCAATGCCTATAAAAAGTAAGTCTACCAAAATAAACTAAGACTTTCTATGTGGTTTGGGCTCACTCTTCTTTTTACAAGTTTCATTTTTAAAAGTAGGCAACTACTTTGGGTTACTGTATTTTTATTCATATTTAAACATATTTTTACAAAATAAATAAAGTGTTTTACATAGTAAGGAATATTTATGTATTTCCAAGTATTAAGAAGCCAGGTGTTTTTTTTTTTGACATATTATTGACAAATGTATTCAGCGCTGTACACGAGAAATATTATTACTCCAAAGAATGAACGTTAACAAAACCCAAAAGCAAAAACCCTTTTCACTGAGGTGAGAGATAAATTTAATGTAACTACTTCTAGATTGTTTTTAGGATTTTTCTTCTTCTTTTGTGGAAACTGCTTGACTTTTCATCTGAACAGTGCTTCCCTCAAGATTTTAACCTTATGTGTCATACTTAAGTTTAGGAACGGCTTGAATAACGCATTCTAGGTAAGACAAGGGCTGTGAGTCACTAAAATTCCAAGCTACTGTGAATTTATGGCATTTATTTGCAAATGTTCTTCATATCCCATTCTATCTGTAGCAGCCCCCCAGTTTACCTTAGCCATCTTATAGCTGGGGTAAATTAAAACTTAGGTATACTTTATACAAGATCCATTGGCCATATTAAACCTCCCCCACTCTTAGGGCTTAGGGCGGAAGGGCTGAAGGCAGGGCTGATAGGACTTTTAAAAGGATGAAAGGGGTGGGGGCGAGGGAGGCGGAAAATACAGGCTCTTACAGATACCCTCCGCTGCCCTCCACACCCAGCCCGCTGCTCTACAAAGGTATGAATGGAATGGCTTTTCTAGAAAAGGGCTTCCAAGAACATAAAGGAATTCCTTTCCCTGGGAGGCCCAGTGGAGGGCTGAGCCAGCCTTGAATTGGGCTTATTTCTCAAATCCATTTGATCTGGCGTTTTTGTCAACATGGTACATGTTAGGGCCCAAGACGATTTATTTTTCCTTTTTGTAAAAGAGAGGCATAGGTATTAAAAATGCTTCCTCTTCCCCTGCCAGAGCCTCACAGAAGTCAAGAAACGCTATCCCCAGCTGAAATGTGCAGACTCTTAAAGATGGAGGTAACAATATTAGGTTGTTATAGTAACAGCGCGGTTAACTTTGCACTGAGCCCTGGCCATCCTGAAGCCAGCTCGTGGAAGAATCTTCCTTCATGTTCTAGGTTATGAAAACGGTGATGTTTGTTTAGACAAGGACGTTTCGTTAATACACATTTTCTTTTTCCAGTACATATACAATTTGTTACGCCTGTCTACATCGTCACTTGTAAATCTATAATAGGGTCTTTTTTCTCAGCAGTAACCTTTCTTATTGAACTGCTCCGATAGCCTTGATTTATTTTTACCAAATACAGCTCCAAAAGTTAATAACAAGGTAGACACAAAAGCATTTTGCGGTACTTTATTGGAAAATGTCGGTGGTATCTCCTAGTAATCAAACCTACACCTTTCAGGAATCACGGTTTAATTACAAGACTCATGAACATAAAAAAAAAAATAATACCCTTGGCTTATTTCATGTGCACACACTCACGAGGAGCTGTGAATGAGGTATAGCTGAGTACATGGAGAGGTGGGTGCATCCCTTCCCACCATGCAGCCCCTTCGCTGCATGACCCACGGTCCTAAATTTGCAAATTGTAACTCGCACCATGATGCCCACTGACAGATGCCCTGTAGGGACTGAGGTCCTCACTAAGTGACACAGGGTTGGCAAAGAAACCAGTTCACATTTTGAAAGCAGTGTAGGTGCCCTTTGATTCTAGAATGAGTTAAAAACATTTGTGAAAACCTCTTTCCATTCAGAAAGGTGGAAAAAGGTTCCTGAAATAAACCATTTTGATAAAGCGGCAAAATGATGCAGTGTTTATAGTGTGAGAAAAACGGAAAGATGGTGGTTCAATGCATGGGTGCAGTTCGGAGCCATGATGGAATTTTTCAATGTTGAGATCTGTAAGCAAAACCCACGAAAAATAAAAATGAATGGAGGCTTATTTTTTAAACACTGCTGGTGCTTTATGAAGGGATTTCTGTTTACCTGTTGTACACGTGACATGTTCTTATGAAGTTTTCTCACTTTGTAGAAATGCTTCAAATGTCTACATCATTTCATGACATCCCCTTCACATGTTTTTCCTCCACGAGGTGCAGGACCCATTGACAGTGTTCCATATTGCACATGCAATTTAACTTTATTAGTACTATTTGTAGCAAACACAAGCCTAGTGAATTACAGATCTTTGTGGGCCAGAAGGATTTTGCCACATAATAATGAAGCTGGACAGGGTCATTCTCATAAACTCTCTGGCTACATATATATTTTTGCATTTAATGCCTATTCAATATATTCTGAAGATGCTATTCTTGGTGTTATCAAGAGTTCATAGGGGTTAGGGGGAGGTAAGAGCTTGTTCATGTGCTTGTGAAGCACACCCATGTTCACAGACACACAAAATTGAATTGCATGATCACCCCTTCAGTCTTGGCTTGTTGGTTTTTGTATTGAAGAAAGGGTTAAATAAAACAAAATAATGAGACTCTTGAATGACTTTTAAAGACAGTGGAGTTGTGTATTCATGGGACTTACAACCATCACTTCTGGCTTCACCTAAGCATCTAAAAGGGCTCGGGACACAGGCGTCCCCTTCCAGATCCGCCCTCCACGTGGAAGAGCGGACTGTGGCAGGGTGGGTTTCCCTCCTGAAAGTGGAGGATATTTGCGGAGTGAAACCGCTTCAATCTCCCAGCGGAACTTTCTTGGAACGTCGGGGACAAGGCCAGATGCATGTAGCCCGATTTCAAGGTGAGGAAACCAAGCCCCCAGCAACTGGGTCGCACCGGCCCTCGCAGGACACAGGCGGGTGGTCACCTGCCGGGCGCACCTCGGTCCTCGGCACCCGCGCGCGCGGCCTCCGCAGTGGAAATCCGCAAGTCGGCGGCGGGGTCCTATTCAAATAGCTGTCTCTGCATAAATTAGTGTAGGTCGCGCGCGTCTGCCGGGCTCCGTGGCGCCTCAGCCCCCGGAGGCAGGGCCCAGGCTCGTGGCGCGGGCGGCCGGCGGGTCACCTCCCGTTGGTGATGATGACCGAGGCGCCCAGGTAGTGCGGCAGCGGCGCTCCGGGCGGGGAGGCGGCGGCGGGGCTCGGGTGTCGGGGCCGCAGCGCGCTGGTCGCCGCCTCGGGGCCGCCCGGGGTGCAGGCCAAGCCGGAGGCGGCGGGTGCGGCGCCCCCCAGCGGCCCGCGCCGGGCCAGCACGCGGTGGTAGTTGAGCAGCACGAAGGGCAGCTGCGCCGGCGCGCCCGGGGGCTCGGGGGCCGGGGGCGCGCAGCACTCAGGCGCCGCGCGGGCCAGCGCCAGCCGCGCCCCGTCCCGGGCGGCCTGGCGGGCGGCCTTGGCAGGGCCCAGCGCGGGCTCCTCGCGGTAGTGGCCGCAGCTCGGGAAGCTCGGGGGCGCGGTGTCCTCGCCGAACCTGCGCACGGCGGCGGCGGGCGCTGCGGGGACAGGCGACACGTTAGAGGGACGCTCGCCCCGGGCAGCAAGGGGCGCAGCCGCAGCACCCCACCCAAGCCCCGGACACGCCCGCCACCCCTCCGCAGCCCACGCGCTCCACCCGCGGGGTCGCTGTCGCCCTCCCCCGCCTCGGTCTAGTCCGCGCGGTCCAATCTCAAGACGCGACCTGAAACGTTCCAGGAGCCACGTTGCAGAGAAACAAGTGGGATGCCTGTTAAATAATACACTTCCTTTAATGCACCATAGCCAAAATACTGTCTCACTGTGCAATTACTGTTAAACAATTATTGGGACTTTTTTTTTTTTTTTGGGCACTGAGATGCAGAGCACAGGTCCCACCTGCCTCACTGCACTGGCCACGTTTCATATTCAAGACCACATGGGGTTGGTGGCTACCTGATTGGACGGCAGGGGACTAGAGGCCACCAGGGGCCTTAGTGCTGAATGGCCCTGTCTGTCCCGATTTCTTCTGCCAGTCCCTCAGTGTGGTGGGGGAGGGGAGGAACCACCCGGATCGTTTCGCCATAGCATAATGAAAAATAACCACTCCTGTCTACTCAGTCAGGCTCCTGACATTAAGTAGCTTCCTGGCTTTTCTTTTTTAACACCTTTTGGCAACATTTCTCTTCCTTTAATACCAAAGAGACTAGGAAGCTGATCGCAAATTGCCTCAAATTACCACCTTTGGTCCACTTTTTATCACGTGTGTGACAAGGAGATTGTTAACCTCGTTCACTTTTAAAATAGTGGTAAAAGTCAAATACCATGTGACCGCATTAGCCAGCTTCAGACACACACAAAAAAACTCTTTGAAGTCAATCGCAGGTGGGTCTGATGTTCAGCTGTTATCAAAACCCTTTGCTTTGACTTTCTTTGCTTGGATGTTCTGGAAGGTCCCTTCCTTGGTTATGTGAGGGACTCAAGGTGTTCATGGGTATGGCAGATGCAAATCTAAGGGATCAGTGGCTCCTGGGACAGGCCAGGTCAAAAGGCAAGGGGCCTGGCCCTGGTCACCAGTGTGGTCTTTTCTAAGTTGGCTACTTCTGAAAAAACACGCCCTAGTGATTTCCAGAAAGGCTGGATTCTCCCGTAATCCATCCCTCGTCTCAGATTTGGGAAGAAATGTTATCTCAGCCTCAAGTCGCAACACAGAGCAAGAGATACCTAGGATTTGCAGAAAAAGCAGTATGAGGCCCAGAAGGAGCAGAGCCCTACCTGCCTCAAGAGACAACTGAGGGACTTCGGGGAGCTCCCCTTTTTGATCCCTTCCTCTTTAAGCAGGGGCTGGTGTGATTCTTTTTTTTTTTTGAAACAGAGTCTCACTCTGTCACCCAGGCTGGAGTGCAGTGGTATGATCTTAGCTCATTGCAACCTCTGCCTCCCGAGTTCAAATGATCCTCCCGCCTCAAACTCCTGTAGCCGGGATTAGAGGTGCTCACCACACCTCCCCAACTAATTTTTCTATTTTTAGTAGAGATGGGGGTTTCACCATGTTGGCCAGGCTGGTCTGGAACTCCTGACCTCAGGTGATCTGCCTCCCTCGGCCTCTCAAAGTGCTGCGTCAGCCTGGGGCACACAATCCTGATGTCACCTTCACCCACATTTTAGTGGCACTGCAGGACATCTGCACCGCCTTGGTCTACACTCTGAGCAGCAGCTAGGTCTGGGTGCAATGAGAATCCATTCCCTGTAGCTAACCCTCCATCCCCACCTTCCACCCTCTGCCTGGGGTTGGTCTAGCGAGCAAACAGGAGTCTGTGTCCTGGGCAGCTGGTGGTATCTCTGCAGAGGACATCTGCTTGCCGGCCGCCAGGAGAAGGCAAAAGGCCATTCCTGTTGTTGAACTGGCATGTACAGGGCAAGCCCCTCCTGTGTGCCATGACCTGGGAGTAGGCGTATCACAGCGTATGGCTCCATTTTACAAGTGAAGAAACTGAGGCCTGGAGGGTTTGTGTTCTTTGCCCTGGGTTGGTGAGTGGCATTTCTGTCCCCAAGCTCATTAATTTCCACCATAGTTTTCCCCACTTCCAAAACTGGCATGGAAAACAACCAGGCCGTTTGTCTCAAATACTCACTTCTGGGTGGAGTGGAAAGTGATCTTGCAAAAGAAATGCCGCTGGGGCGTTCTCAGCACATGGGAGCTGGTTTTAAAAATCACTGTCCCCCTTTGGTCAGGATTTACGTGAAGGCTGGATACTGTTTTCCTTTGCCCTTTATACTGTCACTAGTGTCAGTCCCCAAGGCAGGTGGGCTGCCATTTTGCACTCTCGAGGAGCACCTCCATCGAGAGCAGGGAAGCATAGCAAACCCTACTTAGAAGCAGAAAGAGGGAAAGTTTGCCCAAAGCGTGAAGGTTCTGTCTCCATCTGCCACCCACCGCCGTGGCTGCCTCGGCCCCCGGCCGTGCCCAGTCCTCCCGCCTTCCCCACAAGCAGACCTGACCCACCTTCGTAGCTTGGCACCAGGCTGTGCCGAGCAGTGTTCGCTGGTGGCTCTGGAGGGTTTTTAGCTGGAGACGAGCTGCTAGGCACTAGGGAGTTGGCATAATGCCACTGGCATTCACCGCTGGCCGGCAGTGTGCTCAGGAAAAAGCGTGCCACCTCACACGGGGATCCTTGGGGCTGCCCGAACTTGGCTGGCAACATTGGCTTTTTGCTGCTGAAGACGTGGGAGTCCAGAGGGAAGTGTCCGTAATGGTAGGAGAAGGGCAGGCTATAGGACGGCGCGTACAGAAGGTCACCACTCTCGGAGTGGAGCTGCGGCTCCGGGGGAACGGGAGCGCTTGCAGGGGGACTGGCTCTCCAGTTTCCAAGCTGGCCGCATTCCAGTTTGTCCATTTGGAACGAGCTGTATTGCTGCATGGCAAAGAAGATGGATGAAGGGCCAGCGAGGGGCCGGCAGGAAGCTGCCTTCCGGCCCTGCACGATCCTCCCCTACGGGGCCCAACCCCATCCAAGGGCTCCCCCTACCCTCGCCACCACTGCAAGGTCCCACTGGAGACAGGCACACAGCAAGCGATACCCCAGTGACCTGCTCCCAGGGTAGAAAGAGAGCCCCCACCCCCGAGCTAACAGCGCATCAGACACACAGGGACACTTGCTGTTTCTTTCTTTTCTTTTCTTTTCTTTGTTTGAGATGGAGTCTTGCTCTGTCGCCCAGGCTAGAGTGCAGTGGCATTGTCTTGGCTCACTGCAACCACCACCTCCTGGGTTCAAGCGATTCTCCTGCCTCAGCCTCCCGAGTAGCTGGGACTACAGGTGCGCTGCCACCACACCCAGCTAATTTTTGTATTTTTAGTAGAGATGGGATTTCACCATGTTGGCCAGGTTGGTCTCAAACTCCTGACCTCAGGTGATCCACCTGCCTCGGCCTCCCAAAGTGCTGGGATTACAGGTGTGGGCCTCTACCAGTCTAGACTGTAACCCACCAGCCTAGACTCTAACCCACCAGTCTAGAATCTAACCCACCAGACTAGATTCAAACCCAGCAGCCTAGAATCTAACCTACCAGTCTAGACTCTAATCCACCAGTCTAGACTCTAACCCACCAGTCTAGACTGTAACCCACCAGTCTGGAATCTAACCCGTGAATTCTAACCTGTCAAGCCCATGAGAATCTAACCCATGGATTCTAATCGTCTGATGCGCCTTCCCAACTGAGTCTTTTATTTCCTAAACTTGACTAGTTCACCGGGCTGTCAGCCTTCCCTTGGCGTCACTGCCGTGTATGCAGGACCTCCCAGAGGGACCTTGCTTCATGGGAGGGAGATCCCTGCTGTGCATTGAGAGGCTCCCCATTCCTTAACGTGTCCAGGCATCCCAAACTCCTGGGATAAATGTCAGCACCCCAAAATTTCAGGACGTGCATGTTACCTGTGGGGGGTAAGGGTTTGTTCTCAGCTTTGTCTTCATCTTGGTATTTTTGGGTTTCGCTAATTTCCTAGTTTCTTGTGAGGTAGACAAGGCAGTCCTCCAGGAGTCCTGGGACTTGGCAGTGGACGCCTGCTCCAGGGACAGCTGCAGTTCCTTGTATTCAATCTCCCTGGAAGGCGGGAGTGGGCTGAGTCAGGTTCAGCAGGCGGTGGAGGCCAAGCAGCTTCCCTGGCCCCAGCCCTGGGGCAGCTCCTTCTCAGTGCCCCAGTGTGTCTTTTCACTGGGGTTGGATGTGGATGGGATTTGAGACAAGGCCAGCTCACCCTCATTATAAAAGCGGTCTGCAGCCCCAGGCTGGTCCACCCCAGGACATACTGAGCCAGGTCAGAGCTCTCCCCAGTCCCATAAAGCTCCAAACACATCTCTGGGCGGTGGCAGGGGAGTGGGGGTGGGAAGGGGCCATGGGCCACTAGGGGAGCCATCAAGGGAAAACGGGACAGGCAGAAATACCATTAATCAAGTCCACCTGCATCCAGCGTGAGCATCTGTGGCCCTGGTGCCTCTCCAGATAGCACCCCAGGAGGCAAGAGCCGGGGACC
Organism: Cacajao melanocephalus; assembly: GCA_963573385.1. Lineage (NCBI taxonomy): Eukaryota > Metazoa > Chordata > Mammalia > Primates > Pitheciidae > Cacajao > Cacajao melanocephalus. The sequence goes on along the minus strand of CAUYLG010022434.1, from coordinate 23,727 downwards.
CTTCATGGGTCTGGGAGCCTGGCCTCCAGCTTTGTGCATTGTCACATTGGGGGCCCATCTCTGCCCTAAAGAACCCAACTCAGCAGGGTCATGGTCACATGAGGAGAGGTCAACCTGGAGAACCAGCCCACATGTTTACTCAGGAAGAATAACTAAAGGGCTAACCTGTTTTCTCCCTGACAGTTTTGCTAGAATCACTTGACTTCTGAAACACACAGGACCTGGAAGTCATTCAGTGAATGAACCTAGAGCCTAAATCCTCACCCCGTATAAAATGCAAATGAGAACCCTTTTCACCATGGGGCTGGGGGCACTTCAGGGGTCAGAGCCCAGAGTGAGGTGATTTAATGTACAATAGCTGTGGTGGGTGGAAAGTAATATATGGCCCCAGATAGACATATGTCCTATTGCTTCTAATGGCCTTAAAAATATTTGCAGTGGCTCAAGCCTATAATCCCAGCACTTTGGGAGGCCAAGGCAGGTGGACTGCCTGAGGTCAGGAGTTCGAGACCAGTCTGGCCAACATGGTGAAACCTCATCTCTATTACAAAGACAAAAACTAGCTGGGCATGTTGGCAGGTGCCTATAATCCCAGCTACTCGGGAGGCTGAGGCAGGAGAATCGCTTGAACTCAGGAGGCAGAGATTGCAGTGAGCCAAGCTCATGCCATTGCACTCCAGCCTGGCAGACAAGAGCAAGACTTTGTCTTAAAAAAAAAAAAAAAAAAAAAAAGTATTTGCAGGCCGAGCACCATGAGCTCATGCCTGTAATCCCAGCACTTTGAGAGGCTGAGGCAGGAGGATCACCTGAAGCCAGGCATTCAAGACCAGCCCGGCCAGCATAGCAAAACCCCGTCTCCCCGAAAACATTTATATTTTTTGATTTATTAAAAAAAGCATTTGTGACCGAACTTGACCTTCTGAAGTGTTTAAAGGGCCAAATATTCATCATCGTTTGCAACAGACACTATAGGAAGACAGGTAAAAAATGGGAGATTTCCTGTTTCAAGCAGCAGGAGCATCCAAGATGACCCAAATGTTTGTGGGCATGGATGGCACAAGTTTGTATTCTTGATCGGGGGCATGCACCTTCTTTGCTTTCTATTCAGGATGGGGGCATTCCCACCTGCCCCCCATGCCCCTCACCTAGGCTCTGTGATGGGATCCTAAGCTATGCCCAGGGCAGGGCCCCCTCCTCCCAGCTGCCCCTGCAGCCTAGCGCTTGGCCTTCACCGCTGAGCACAGAAATAGCTTGGACCTTCCAAAATGACCAGATTGCTCAAAAAATAAAATAAATTAAAAAGGAGACAAATGAACAGTTTGAGAAAGAGAGAAAGAGAGATGGTGCTTATCGGAGCCATCCGATGTGGGACAGGGAAGAGAAGAGAAGAGAACAAGGAGAGAAACAAATACGTGTGACTTACGTGAGTACATAATTGACACTCACGATGCAGTGGGGCCGGGACGAGCGGCTGTTGTGCACCACGGTGGCGTAGCTCTGCACCCACACCCAGCCGCCCCGCTTGGACAGCAGCCGGTAGTACTTGGTGGTGACCTGGCCCTTCACCAACACTGCAAGCACAAGGTGACATGAGTCCTCAGACGCTTCGCAGGCCCCCCCTCTGGGATGCTGCCCCCAACGGTGACCTACATCCTGAGGATACCTCTGAGAAACTGACGAAGCTTTCTTCGCTGGGTGGTGCATGTTTGTGTGTGTATTGTGTGTGCATACACACACACACACACGTGCACGTGCATGCACATGTGCACACAGGAATTCTGCCTACAACTTTAAGGAGTTCCCACCTGTTAAGAACTCTCATTTAACAGTCACTGCTTTCATTGAGGGAAACATTAGCCACGGAAGTGTGTCCTGGGCAGAGTGAAAAAAAATTGAATCTGCTTTTTAGTTTCCAAAATGCCACGATTATGTTTTAATCCTCAAATCCTTAATGGGCAGAGCAGGTGAGTGATGTAGTTATTTACACCAAGTAGTCAGTTAAGGGCGTTCAACCAAGTGTCAAGCTGTGGCTGATACTCGCCGTTCAGGTACATGATGCCTTCACAGTGAAACTGTTACTCTGTTGCCATTAAGATTTTCTTCCCATTAATCCCAGTTTTCTTGGGCCCATTAATTTGCTATGTTGTTTATGTAGGAAGGAACTCTGCTTAGCTATAGAGTTCCTGAAAATTGGGCCTATGGGCCCTTCTTTTTTTTTTTTTTCTCCTCAAGATGGAGTCTTGCTCTGTTACCCAGGCTGGAGTGCAGTGGTGTGATCTGGGCTCACTGCAACCTCTGCCTCCCAGGTTCAAGCGATCCTCCTGACTCAGCCCCGCTACTAGCTGAGATTACAGGCATGCGCCACCACGCCTGGCTAATTTTTGTATTTTTAGTAGAGACAGAGTTTTGCCATGTTGGCCAGGCTGCTCTCGAACTCCTGACCTCAAGCAATCCACCCACCTTGGCCTCCCAAAGTGTTGGGATTACAGGCGTCAGCCACCATGCCCGGCCGTATGGGCCCAATTCCTATGCTTGGGTGCAAACTCCAGGCTGCCAAGCAGCTCAGGCAAAGGCTCAGTGCACCCATAAACCACAATTCCACCTCACCAGGAGGCAGGAAGGGGAGGAAAGTGCCAGAACCTGCAGGTGGACAGTTGAGAGGTAAAGCTTCTCCAGGGAAGGGGAGGACAGCACAAGTCTAGAAAGACACCTGTGGATGCCCGGGTCCCCAGCTCCAGAACATTCCTGCTTCTCAAGGCAGGACTGGCCCCTGGCCCTAACTAGCAGCTGCCTGAGCAGAGATTCGGGGAGGTGGCCAAAGGGGCTGAGTCTGTGGCTGTACCAGCTGGTGCTGAAGGAAACTCCCCAAGGCTCATATGCAGCAGAAATGCAGCCTTTGTATCATCGCACCAGGTAAGGCCCCAGTCTCTGCCCAGACACTCCCTGGGCTGTCCGTGGCCCTTTACGGTTCCTTTTCACCTTGCAGATGGCTCTTTCTCATCCCCATCAAAATATTTTTGTGCAAAAGAAAACGCTGCAAGGAGTTATTCACCTTAATACTATAAAGGGTTCACGCAGATTGATAAAAACACAAAGACCCTAAAGCAATATAGGCAAAGAGCATGAACAACAATTCATTAGAGAATAAATATAAACGGGCAAAATGATGAACAAATGCCCAACTCCCTGTCCATCCCACCCATCAGATCAACAGACGTTAAAATAGAAACAAATGTTATATGATTCCCTTTACAGGAAATGTCCAGAAAAGGCACAGCCACAGAGTCTGAAAGCAGATGAGCAGGTGCCGGCGCTGAAGGACGAGGGGGCTGGGAGTGAGAGTCTTCTGGGATGATGAAAATGTTCTGGAATTAAAGGTGATAGTTGTGCAACACCGTAAATATAACTAAAAACCACTGAAAATGGTGAAAAGGGTAAATTTTATCTAAAAATTAAGTAATAAAAGGCTAACGGGTTATACTTGCTAACCTATGTAGAGTGGCATTTTATTTTTTCTTTTTTTTTTTTTTTTTGAGACAGAGTCTCACTCTGTCACTCAGGCTGGAGTGCAGTGGCATGATCTCGGCTTACTGAAACCTCTGCCTCCCAGGTTCAAGCAATTCTCCTGCCTCAGCCTCCCAAGTAGCTGGATTACAGGCCCCTGCCACCACGCCCGGCTACTTTTTGCATTTTTAGTAGAGATGGAGTTTTGCCAGGTTGACCAGGCTAGTTTCGAACTCCTGACCTCAAGTGATCCACCTGCCTCAGCCTCCCAAAGTGCTGGGATCACAAGCATGAGCCACCACGTCTGGCCAGTGAGAGGCATTTTCATGTGTGATGAAAGGATGAGTTGGTGTGGTCCTCTGGAAAGCAGTCTATAGCTCATACCCTCTGACACACTGATTTCACTTCTAGGAACTGATCCTATGGAAATTGTGAGCAGTGCAAACACAGATTTATGTACAAAGGGTTTCACTGCAGTCTTGCTGAAAATTCAGGGAAAAGGGGTGGGGAGAGACTTAACTGTTCAACGGTAGGGAAAGGAGTAAATAAATTATGGCAAACTATGTAGCCAGTAAAATGACGATTAATAAGAAATTATCATATTATGGGAAACGTATATGATACAATGTTAAGTGAGGAAAGACAAGATTTAGAAGTGTGTAAGGTAGATCGCTAATTATGAAAAAGTGGGCACATGCACACACCACCACCCCCAAACTGTGTGATCCTGGATGAGATACCAACCCCCCTGTGACTCAATTTCCTCATTTATAAAAAGAGGATAATCAGTCCTTATGTCATATGGTTGTTGAGAGATTAGAGATTAGATGATCTATGTGAGGATTTGGAATACTGGCAGACACAGCTGATGGACTCAATACATATGAACCCTTATCTGACTGAAAGTGACAGGTAATTTTCACTTTCTTCTTTTCAGCTTTCCTTGACTTTCTAAATTTCCAACAAGGAGGAGGTTTAATCAGAATTAAAAGGTTTTTTTTTTTTTTCCATGGGAAAGAAGATTGTAGGGGTTGGGAGGTGAGAATCCAGTCTTCATCAGGATGAAGCTGGAGACATGAGGCAGTGCTGCTGTGTAACAAGCATGCCAGTGCCACCAGCTGGAGAGAGGCCTCTCTGGGATGGTGCAGAGAGCAGCACTTTTCAGCCCAGGCTTAACATCTGCATCTCAACAGACTCAGATTGCTGCTGAAAGGCGTAGGCAAAGGCAGTGGGAGAGAGAGAAGCCTGACAACACTTCTCCTTTGAGGGTTTGCTTCTTTAACGAAAAGATACATGGTGTCTACTTCCAGCTCATTTCACAGGATTGCCTCATTCTATCCCTACTACAACCCTGCGGGGGGCAGCACCAGGAGATGGGGATCAACACAGCTTGAGGGCACAGCTGGGGTCCAGCCCAGGTGTCCTCAGAGTGGTTGCTGTGGGAGGAGCAGTGGCCTCCAGAAAGTTCTCTACAGCTGTTAGGTTGGAGCAAAGGTAATTGCAGTTTTTACCATTCATTTTTTTCTGTTTTTTTTTTTTTGAGACTAAGTTTCGCTCTGTCACCCAGGCTGGAGTGCAATGGCGAGATCTCGGCTCGATGCAACCTCCACCTCCCAGGTTCAAGCAATTCTCCTGCCTCAGCCTCTCGAATAGCTGGGATTATAGGCACCCACCACCACGCCTGGCTAATTTTTGTATTTTTAGTAGAGACCGGGTTTCTCCACGTTGGTCAGGGTGGTCTTGAACTCCTGACCTTGTGATCCACCCGCCTTGGCCTCACAAAGTGCTGGGAGTACAGGAGTGAACCACCAGCTGCCATTCCTTTCAATGTACTACATCGAATAATACATATTGGAGTGGGTGGGCTCACCTTTTGAGAGAGACTCGGCCAATTCGTTTATGGTCCCAAAATAATCAAGAGATGCACCGGGCTCAGTGTGCGGATCCACCCACGGATTTAGAGAGAACAAGTGCTTGCTAAGCTCCTCAACCTCAAAATCTATTCCTAGCAGTGCCTGTCAAGCCCCTAGGAGTTTCGGACCAGCCTGGCCAACATGGTGAAACCCCATCTCTATTAAAAATACAAAAATGAGCTGGGTGTGGTGGCAGGAGCCTGTAATCCCAGCTACCCAACAGGATGAGACAGGAGAATTGCTTGAACCCCGGAGGCGGAGGTGGCAGTGAGCCGAGATCATGCCACTACACTTCAGCCTGGGCGACAGAGCCAGACTCCACCTCAAAAAAAAAAAAAAAAAAAAAAAAAAGATGTGAGTATGAACTAAACTTCTTCATCCATTTCCAGGTCAGAGGCAAGCAAGGCAGCAGCAGAAGCCAGCAGAGATTATTGATCCTGTAGTATCAATCGAATACCCTGTCCGATGGGCTGGAAACTCCTTCCTAGTTGACCTGCTATTTCCAAGCCTCTGTCCTCTGCTTCACAGCTGTGCCATAGAGTGGCTGCAACCTCGTGTCCCTGGTACCAGATGTGCTTGTTGGTGTCATAGTGTTATTACTCAGAATGCCTCTGGACGCCTGGTGTGTTCAGTTAGCCGCAGGCCCCACCGCTCCCTATTGCCCTATACTTGCCAGTCATTCATGTTACCTGTCTGGCCCATAAGCATCGAGTGCATGACCACTGTGTGTCATCTGCAGTGTGCTCTCCCCAGACTTCTGCTAGGGACTCAGTAACGTCCTGAAGTTTTGTTATAACCGTTAGTGCTTGACACTTGTAAACCACCTACTCAGGCCTCAAAGCCTTTTTGGGACATTGAAATTTTTTTTTTTTTTTTGAGACAGAGTCTCGCTCTGTCGCCCAGACTGGAGTGCAGTGGCACCATCTCTGCTCACTGCAATCTCCACCTCCCGGGTTCAAGGGATTCTCCTGCCTCAGCCTCCTGAGTAGCTGAGATCACAGGTGCACATCACCATGCTGGGCTAATGTTTGTATTTTTAGTAGAGATGGGGTTTCGCCATGTTGGCCAGGCTGGTCTCAAACTCCTGACCTCAAGTGATCTGCCTGCCTTGGTCTCCCAAAGTGGACATTACAATATTTTCAAAGCTGGACATGGCCTGTGTTCTCTCTGTGGCCTGGGCTTGGCCCATTCTGGGCAGGAGACTGCCTAGAGAGCTGGGTGAAATTCCCAACAGCCTTGGAAGAATATCCATGCGGACATCATGGTTTTTCCAAACCATGGCCAGCCCAGTGCCCCTTGACACAGATTTTCAGGTTTATTGATAATGATCCCTTCTCCACCTATGTACCAGGCGGTCCTTGGCCCTCCCTGAGGGTCTGGGGCAAAAGATTACAAGCCTCTGCCAGCTCCCCCTACATATAAGAAAACGTCTCCCTAACATGAAACAAAGAAAGCGGGGAGGCAGAGGAGGCAGGGGAGGCAGGAGAGGCAGGGGAGGCAGGGGAGGCAGGGGAGCCAGGGGAGGAAGGGGAGGCAGAGGAGGCAGACGAGGCAGGGGAGGCAGAGGAGAAAGAGGAGACAGGGGAGGCAGGGGAGGGAGAGCCCGGCTTCCCTGAGGCCAAGCTGAACCCTGGTGCCTTTCTTCAGCCACAGGTGGTGGGTGAGGTGTGGGGTGGGAGGGTCACAGTGGTTGATCTGATCCTGTGTTCACTTTTCTTTACAGAATGTTCTAAGGTAGGGTGTGGAGGCCCATACCTCTAATCCCAGCACTTTGGGAGGTCAAGATGGGAGGATCACTTGAACTCAGGTGCTCAAGCCCAGCCTGGGCAACAGACCAAGACCCCAGCTTTACAAAAAATTTTAAAAATTAGCTGAGTATGGTGGTACATGCCTGTAGTCCCAGCTACTCAGGAGGCTGAAGCAGGAGGAGTGCTTCAGGCCAGAAGTTCAAGATTAGAGTGAGCTACAACTGCCACCGTACTCCAGACGGGGTGACAGAGCAAGACCCTGTCTCTAAAAAGAAAGAGAAAGAAAGAAAGAAGAAAGAAGAAAGAAAGAAAGAAAGAAAGAAAGAGAGAGAGAGAGAGAAATAAAAGAAAAAAAGGAAGAGAAAGAGGAAAGAAAGAAAGAGAGAAAGAAAAGAAAAAAAGAAAGAGAAAGAGGAAAGAAAGAAAGGAAATAAAGAAAGAAAAAGGAAGGAAGGAAAGAAAGAAGAAAGAAGGTTCTGGGGAATTCTGTGGCACAGCTCTGACTTCGAGAGTCCACCTGGTGACGCCCAGACCACATCAACAGGACGCCTGTGTGCCCCCTTCTCCTGTCCGAGGTGCCCCTTGCCTGACCTCTGCAAACCTGTGCTCCCCAAAGCTAGTGGAGCTGGCCCTGCTCCTCCTCACCAAGCTGGAGTTTCTGGAGGCTGGAATTCTTCCTCTTCAGGGGCTGTGCTTTCTTCAGCCCCTGCGGACTCTTGCTCCCGGTGAAGATAACATTCTGAAGAACGTGTGCAAACCGTCAGGCTGCCTGGGCCCTCCTGAACCACTGCCTCTTACCCCCAATCAGGCGTGCGCAGAGCCTTGGCCCTGACCTCAAAGATTCCTGGCTTTGGGCCCCTGGTGTGGGGAAAGTGAGGCCTCAGAAGATGGGACAGTGGCCTCACTTGGGCCCTGGCTGTTGGCAGCTGTCTGCTTTGTCCCTGCTCTCTGTGACCTCACTCACTGCCCATGACAGATGCTTCTGGGTGTCCCACTGTGAGGAGTCCCGAGGAGTCTGAGGGGGTTGCCGTCACCGCTGGCTACCTCCAGCTACATTTGGTTGTGGCAGATGGAAGGGCAGCTGGCAGGCTGCCTGTGTCCCTGCAACCCTCGGGCAGCCACAGGGCCAGCTCCATCTGATCGGGTTGAAAGACTTGAGTCCTGGGTCCACAGTTGCCACAGTGGGGACCCTGGTGGAGCCTGAGAGGGCAGGAGGCTTGAACAGGGAAACTGTACTTTGGGAGGCCGAGGCGGGAGGATCACGAGGTCAGGAGATCGAGACCATCCTGGCCAACATGGTGAAACCCTGTCTCTACTAAAATTACAAAAGTTTAGCTGGGCATGGTGGCGGGCGCCTGTAGTCCCACCTACTCAGGAGGCTGAGGCAGGAGAATCGCTTGAACCCGGGAGGCGGAGGTTGTAGTGAGCTGAGATTACACCACTGCACTCCAGCCTGGCCACAAAGCAAGACTCCATCTCAAAAAAAAAAAGAGTTTGGCCTCACCACCCTTCCTTCAAGCCAGGCCCTGAGCCCTGCCGTCAGCCGCCAAAACACCGTGTGACAGGACTAAGAAGTCCCATTTCAAAACGGGGCCTCCCACCTGCTCAGCTTCTTTCCTGTCCTCCCCAAGCCGGCCTATCCAGCTAAAATATGGGAAGGGCGCCTCCCCGTGACTTGAGCGAGGACCCAGCATACTAAAGAATGAGTTGTTTAGGGCTGAATTGTGCCCGCCAAGATTTCTCTGTTGAGGTCCTAACCCTCGGTCCCTCAGCCCGGGACTGTAGGTGGGGAAAGGGCCTTTAAAGAGGTAATTACGGTAACGAGGTCATCTGGGTGGGTCCTAATCCAATATGAACAGTGTCCTTAGGAGGAGAGGAGGTTAGGACACAGACCAGCACAGAGGGACAACCCTGTGAGGACACAGGGAGAAGGAGGCCTCAGGAGAAGCCAACCCTGCCAACGCCTCCGGGGCTGTGAGGAACTAAATGTCTATGGTGCTTTGTGATGGCAGCCCTAGGACACTAAGACAGTCCCCAAGTCCCCACACCACGAGACAAAAGCATCGTTCAGACCTGAGGTCCCTTGATGGGGCTCTATGGGGCCAAGCAACAGCGGGGCACGTCTCTCCATGGGGAGAGGCAACAGCCTTTGGTACAAAACCAGGAGTAGAGACAGAACTGGAGAGCGTGGGGGATGGGCTTCCCTCACCCTCACACAGCAGGGGCTTGGCTGTGAGGACGCTCCTGTCAGCCAACAGGGACCCCTAGAGAGAGGCGTGGCCCATGTGGACACGGAAAAGATGACGGATGGGGCCGGGGAGGGAGAAACTTGTGGAGGGTTAGAACAGAGAACGTCTTCACACAGCCTGGATGGAGGCCCAGCAGGGAGGAAGCTGAGGAGAGGCTATGAAGACATCGGCCTTGCTCTGGCCCCCACGTCCAGCAGCCTGACCTGCTCTTCCCACTGAGGCCCTTCTGTGGCAGGGCCCACTCTGACCATGTTGGGGTAAAGCCGGGCAATCAAGGCCCCCTGAGAGCGGCTCTTCAGCCGCTGACTGACAGGCATGGGAGTATCAATACCTCATCTCACTCTCCCCCTGCTTGATGACACTGGCTCCAGGGTGTCACCGGGGTTAAGCGCCAGCCTCCCCTGGCTATAGCCGGTGGACAATACCCTTTGTGGCTCCTCCTCCCTGGCTTACTCCTCTACCCATGTCTACCCACTGTCCAAATCAACCAGAGCACTTCAACCAGAAGCTCAGGGGCAGCTTCTGGAGTTTCAGGAAATCAAACAGGTGCCACTCAGCCCTGGGGGTGGAGAGGCAGGAGCAGGAGGCCTGGGGTTGGCCCCTTTGGCCCAGGTTCTGCACCTGGGAAGGAGAGTGAGGTCTCCACACCATGAGACCCTGACTCTGAAGGCCCTGCTCTGGAGTCGACTGTCTCCCCGGAGAGTTCTGGCTTTGGAGAAGTGCATGACGTCCCAGTTGAGTGCTCTGAGGGGAGGCTGCTGCTCAGCCCTGCAGGTGGCTCCCAGGCCGGAACCAAAGAGCCCCCGTCATCCGAGGCTGCCCTTGCTGCCACACCCCCTAAAAGCTGCCAGGGGAAACTGAGGCAGGCACACTCATGGTGAACCCCAAGACCGCACCAGCCCCCGGCCTGACTGGGGTGGCCTCTGTCCTGGTCGTATCTCTGCCACAGCTAAGTCAGAGTTACAGGACAGCAGCAATCACTGTCAATCTCGCTATTTTCTGTTCTCTTTGAATTACCAATTCCGGCTCACTCGGAAAAGAAAGCTGTGCCCCGTCTAATTTCTAAACACACCTGTCTTTTCTGCGTGTCTCTTGGGAGCCTGTCCTGCCTGCCCTTTCAGAGTCCCCTGGGACAACTGCAATGTCTGGAAACTTCCCGTGAGAGAAAGTGGCTTGATCACATAAACCACAGGAGACCCCTTAAATAAAATCACCTGTGGGTCTAGTGAGGCAGGCTCGGGAGGGCGGGGCTCCTTCGGAACAGCCACAGCTGCATCTCCAAGGTGAAGCCTCATGGTGTGATATGGCGGTGACGGCTGACGGCGCGAGAGCCAACGGGTGGCTTTGGCTCCTGCCCCAGCTCCACTGCCACCCCTGGGCAAGTGGCCCGAGTCTCACCCTGATCACCTGGGAAAAGGGCACGAGAGGGACTTAGCTCCCCGAAATGCCCGCAGGTCAGAGTCTGTAAGTGAAAAGCATCCACCCATGATGGGCACGCAGAAGCCACTGACTCAGCGTCACTGTGGCCTTCAGTACTGTTCCAAAGTGCAAGGGGAAAAGCATCCCTGCTCCCTGGGTTAGCTGGGCAGTGGGAGACAAATGGCAGTGTGTATTTTAAAAGACTTTTGTCCAGGCGCGGTGGCTCACGTCTCTAATCCCAGCACTTTGGGAAGCCAAGGTGGGTGGATCACTTGAGGTCAGGAATTCAAGACCAGCCTGGTCAACATGGACAGACTCTGTCTCTACTAAAACTACAGAAATTAGTGGGGTGGGGTGGCAGGTGCAGTAGTCCCAGCTACTCCGGAGGATGAGGCAGGAGAATCGCTTGAACTCGGGAGGCAGAGGCTGCCGTGAGCTAAGATCGTACCACTGCACTCCAGCCTGGCAACAGCGCGAGACCAAAAAAAAAGGCGAATTCTGATTCTCTCAGTTTTCTATCTCTGTGCTTAGAGGCCTAACTAATTCCTGCCTGTCAGCTCTCTGTGAAGAGCAGGTCTTCCCTTGCTGTAATTCAGGGGTGCGCTTTAGACTCCCCCAGCATGCTCCTGCCTCCGTGGAAGGGGGCTCCAGATCCCCCCCTGGGGGGAGCACGTGCAGGTGTGAGCCCTCACCTTCGCTCTCCCAGTCCCAGGCTGTTCCAGGTGCACAGCACAGCTCATGCCCTCAAGGCAGATGCCTCTCCCATCTCAACTGCTCCTGCTGCTCCAGAGCCCCTCCACTCCCCTCTTCACACCTGCCTGTTCGGCTCCTGGATATGGAATTCTAGAATTGACGCGCCATACCCAGTTTGCACAGGAAAGCTTCTAGCTCCCAAATTAGTGACATTGACCTAGAAGTTCCTGTCCAAACACTAGGCAGTTGTTTCTTTACCAAGCTTGGTCTCCAGGATGACAGGGATGATTATGAGATCATGATTTGGTCTTTAACAAAAGAAAGAAAAGGGTTGTTCACACCTCTGAGTCTCCACACGCGGCAAGGAGCAAGGAAGAAGCCATCCGTGCCTGCCCAGCCGTAAGTCCTGGCTGTCACGGGTTTCTGTCTGTAGAGATTTGGGGAGGGAAGAGCAACAGCGACACCCTGGGAGTATTGAGTTTCCCGGGTCCCAGTCCACACCAAACCCAGCACATCACGCAGCTGTGGGTCTAGCGGCCTGTGGGTCTGCCGCCCGCCTCCCACACAACACCAGCGACCTGTCCTCTAACATCTGTCAGCCAACACAAGGCGGAACAAGAACAGAGGACACGCCATCTGGGCCACACTGCAGAAGACCCGGCTCCTCTAACCCCATTATAAAGCACCCCCAACCAGCCATGGGCGTGGCAGGGTTGGACAGCAGGAAGATGAGGCATTCCACTCCAACCAAATTATTCTCTGCCTCGGTTTGGATTCTAAAAGAAAAGTGTATGGCCGGGAGTGGTGGCTCACACCTGTAATCCCCGCACTTTGGGAGGCAGAGGCATGTGGATCACTTGAGGTCAGGAGTTTAAGACCAGCCTGGCCACCATGGTGAAACCCTCTCTCTACTAAAAAAAACAAAAAAGAGCCAGGTGTGGTGGCATGCACCTGTAACCTGAGCTACCTAGGAGGCTGAGGCAGGAGAATGGCTTGAACCCAGAAGGCAGAGGTGGCAGTGAGCTGAGATTGCGCCACTGCACTCCAGTCTGGGTGACAGAGACTGTCTCAAAAAAAAAAAATTTTTTTTTTAAATTTTAAAAAAGTTAAAGTGTCATTTCTTTCAACATTTCAGTGACTAGAGCACCCCCCTCTCAATCCAGATGTTCCCAAACCGCCTCCACTGGCAAATCAAATTGGTATTTGTTCACCCTTTCCAAGGTGACCTCTCCCATCGTGGAATGGTGGCCTCCCTGGGCTTCCCCTAGCTGGCAGGTATATGGCAGTCGGAGACAGGGCTCTGTGTGGGTTCAGCTCCAAGCTCCGCCACCTCCCAGCTGTGTGAAGGTGGGCAAGTGGCCTATCTGGACCTCAGCATCCTCACTGGTAAAATGAGGATCATGACCATGAGACCCTCCCTCACTGAGCTGGTAACATATTTAGTCACTTAAACTAGTGCCCAACAGCAGTAAGAGCTCCGTAACTAGCAGTTCTTCCGCCATTAGTGCAATTGGCGTCCAGACATCACAGAGTTTAGGTTCCACATCCACAATCTAGAATCCAGGCAGCATCGCTTCTCGGCCTTTGGGCTAAGAGCTGCGTGTAGAATCCAGGCAGCTTCCCGATCCTACACCTGCCAGAGTCTCCCTGGAAGGGTGCGCATGGCTGATTGAGAACTGACAACAGGCAGCCGTACTTAATCATGGGGTGGAGGAAACCACACTGAAGGCTTGAGATTCAAGTGTGTATCATGGATGATTATTGCACCAACAAAAGGGACACGTCCCCCCAGCTCTGTCCTCAGCGCCTCCTCCCTGACCAGCTACCTCTCGTGGCTGGGGTGGGCTACTCACAGAGGTGGTGTGCGTAGCGGAGGTGGAACACGTCGCAGCCATGCACATGGTGGTACAGGGTCTTCTCAATCAGGTCCTGCGGCTCATACCCCGTCACCTCGGTCACCCTGCGGGGGCATGGCGGCTCAGTGAGTTACACCACACTGCAGACTGCCTTTCATTTAAACTAACATTGGTTTTGCCAAGTAATCAAGTGCTAAAAGGCTCGAGGGAGAAATGTTGATGTTGGAAACTGAGAATGATCTTTTTTACAAGAAGCAAGCCTTTGAACTCTAGTCTGGGGCAGGATGTAGCACTATTCATGAACAGGAATGTTCTTCTGAACCCACTGGCTAAGATAATGTTTGGGATGGCTTAAAATTGTAGCCTTTTTCGAGGTTCAGCTTATCGGGGAATGCTTACGAGTGAACTTTGATCCTGAGATTGCGAGAAAGCTCCCACGGGGAGAAAGAACCCACTCCTGGAGGGCCTCTGGGGGTATGGTCCTGTGCGAATTTTTAAATAAATTGTGGTAAAATATATATAATATAAACTTCACCATAGTAACCATTTCTAGCATACAATTCAGTGGCATTTATTGCCCTCACAATGTTGTGGAACAGGCATCACTGCCCCTTTCCAGAGCTTTCCATGACCCCGAATAGACACTCTGTCCCCATGAAACACCAGCCCCAACTGCCCCTTGCCCAGGCCCCAGCTGCCTCCCTTCTACTTTCTCTTTTTTTTTTTTTGAGGTGGAGTCTCTCTCTGTCTCCCAGGCTGGAGTGCAGTGGTGTGATCTCAGCTCACCACAGCCTCTCGGGTTCAAGCGAGTCTCCTGCCTCAGCCTCCCAAGTAGCTGGGACTACAGGTGCCCACCACCATACCCAGCTAATTTTTGTGTTTTTAATAGAGATGGGGTTTCACCGTAATGGCCAGGCTGGTCTCGATCTCCTGACCTCGTGATCTGCCCGCCTTGGCCTCCCAAAGTGCTGGGATTACAGGCATGAGCCACCGTGCCCGGCCTCTACTTTCTGTCTCTAGGGATTTGTCTCTTCAAGATAGTTCATATCCGTGGATGGTACACCACGTGGCCTTGTGCTTGTGGCTCCTTTCGCTCGGCACGATGTTTCCAAGGCTCATCCGTGCGGCGGCATGCGTCTGAACTTCATTCCTTCTTAAGACTGAATAAATTTCTGTGTTATGTAGATCCCACCTTTGGCTCATCTGTCCCTCTGTCTGCGGACAGTTGTTCGCACATCTCAGCCACTGCGGGTGCGAGTGTTTAAACCTCTGCTGCACGCTAGACACTGCTGATTGGCACAGATGGTCTCAGGATGCAGCCATTGGGTGATTCCTACCATTGGGAATTATGGAATAACTGGAGACCTTTAAGCCTCATATCAGGGGAGAATTGGTTCAGATGCCCCAGAAGGCAGGATAATGACCTAAGATATCGTGACTCAAAGGAAAGCCTTAAGTGCTCCAGAGAAATGGAAGCATTTTCCCGGGACTTATGTGACACAAGCCCTCTGTGTTCTCATCAAGCCCGGGGCATATGAATTTCCCACTTCAGCTCTTCGAAGAAAAGTGGCTCTCAGCATCCAAGACCACATCATCACTCGCATCAGGATGGCTGTGGCCATAGGTGGAAGCTGCATGTGGCAACGATGGTTTCCCAGGCTCTGGGCAATGGGGCTGGGCACCACGTCCTTGAAGGAGGTGGTCCTAAACAACTTGCTGATAGATATTCAAGAGCAGATGAAAGAGAGGGACGTGCAGGCAAGGCTCTGGTGCAGAGTCAGTCCTGGGGGCCGGGTGAGGTGGGGGAAAGAGGGAGGGCCGGGGCTGGGGGCTCTCCTTTCTAGGGTAGGAGACGTTAGCTGTAAATTAAACTGGGAAACTTGACCTCACTTTCATTCTTTAACCCGCTCCCCTTTCTGTGAAGCTCTGCTCAAGCTCTGGGTCGTAAATCTCGGGAGCCTCATGTTTCCCTGGAATCGCTTGCTGTTTGGTGTACAAATTTCCATGGTAGGAGATTCTTCTGGGGTAGGAAGGAGACAGGGCTTGCGGTGCAGGGGGAGGGGTCTTGCCCAGCTCAGAGCCATTTGGGGCTCGGGGGACTTGTCTAAGGGCCACCTAGAACTTCAGGCCCCATCAGAGTCTAACTCTGTGTGGCAGGAAAATTGAGCCGTCTGGCTTCCCCCAAAAAGAAAACCAGGCAACTCTACCGCGTGGGGATGAAAGAGGCTTCCCAGACCCTTTGGATGCACAGTTACAGAACAACAGCCCCAAACGTGTAAATGAATCAGAAACACATGTATCAAGTTTCTCATCAAAGTACACACTGGCTTTAAAAATTAAAGGGAAATGGAGGGGTTTGGCAGGGTGCCCTCCCAGTTTTTTCCAAGCTTCTAGTGTCTGAAGACCTGTCAGAAGGATCTGCCAAACCCTAAACATCGCTGTGTTCACCCATCCTTAGCAAAAGCATCAGCTCCAGTTTCAAAGTGAAATACCACAAAACCCCGACGAACCCAATTTCAGGTTATGGCGAGTTCAACTGTGTCTGGGATTGCGCGGGCTGTGGAGCCAGAGAGGCCCGCCACCCTCGCTCCTGTGACTTGGGGCCGCTGGACCTTGGGCCAAGCCCTTGCCTGGCTCCTGGGGTTTGGATCCAGAAGGGACATCTTCCCACCCCACCCCGCCGCTTGGCCACTCTGCTGTCCTCCCAGGGCTGGGCCAGCCCAGGCCCCATACCCCCGGTCACAGACCAACCGTGGCGACTGGGAAGCCCTCTCCGGCACTCTTCTGACCCCTTTCAGCCCGTCCCACATGACTGCAGCTCAGAAAAGGCCTCAAGGCTTTGCTAGAAGCTTCCTGATATGGCAGTAAGAACCAGGGATCAGGGAGAGACAGGACGTCGCCTTTGAGATCACCAGCCTTCTTTTCTGCTCACTCCAGGGGTGCAGCCCCCACACCCTGAGATGCAGGAGCCCGCACTGGTACTACAAAACCCCATCCAGGCCCTGTCCAGGCCCTCTCAGGCACCACCTCCTGTGCCCGCGGCTGCCTCTCTGGGCAGTGTGGATTGAACAGCCTGAAAAGCCCTCATGTCTCTCCTCTGGGGACACCCCTGCTTTCCTATTCTCAAGAATTCATCAGTCTCAGGGGTTTCCTAGAATGACCAGAGAAAAACTAGGAGACAAAACAAGGGAGAAACCAGTTGGATCCTGACGGATCTTCGATAATGACCTTGGGCAGCGGATGTCCTTCCAGCCGCCTCTCAGAAGTGGCTCCCAAGTCAGAAAAGCGGGAGCAGAGGGGTGCACCTGGCTGGGACAGCTTGGCCATCTTCTCTCCCTGCAGGGTCTCCCTCTGCACGGCAGGAAAATGGCATTTGTCGCTCTTGGCTGACCCCAGAGGTGCTGGCAGCTTTCCCCAAAGAGCACTGCTTCCTCTCTGAACTTTCTGGGAAGATGCTGGTGACCCTGACACACTGACCCTTGTCATTTCCCTGCCTCTGTGTGGTCCAGAAGTGCACCGTCAAGGAGCCAAACCAACTCCTGTCTTTTTTCTTTTCTTTTCTTTTCTTTTCTTTTTGAGACAGAATTTTGCTCTGTCGCCAGGCTGGAGTGCAGTGGCACAATCTTGGCTCACTGCAACCTCCGCTTCCTGAGTTCAAGCACTTCTCCTGCCTCAGCCTCCTGAGTAGCTGGGACGACAGGCATACGCCACCACGCCCAGCTAATTTTTGTATTTTTAGTAGAGATGGGGTTTCACCGTCTTGGCCAAGATAGTCTGGATCTCTTGACCTTATGATCCACCCGCCTTGGCCTCCCAAAGTGCTGGGATTACAGGCGTGAGCCACTGTGCCCAGCCTCCTGTCTGTATCTCTCGCCCCTAATCAGGAAGATTTGGTTTTTTCTTTATAGAGCATTAATAAATGGTTAAACTGATCAATTTTATGTGATGTGTATTTTGCCACAATTTTAAAAGTGAAAAAGGAAAGGAAGCAGTAAATCCTGGCTTCCGGACAAACAGAAAGCAAAATATATATAAAAATATATAAAGCAAAATATATCTCTCCTTTACCCCCCAAAGATTCATTGAACACACACCCCACATCAGGAGCGGGTCTGTGATGTCTTATTCCTGCTTGCATAGCTAAGGAACCTACCTGCCAAGAGCCAAAGTGGCCTTGCCATAAGAGAGGCCTCACCAGCGTGTGGCCTCCAGACTTGGGAGGGGTTCGATGGTTCCACAGTGTGGACACGTGTCAAAGCATCACATTGCACCCTACGAATACCATAAAACCCTGATGAACCAAATCCTGATAACCAAACGCAGTTAGCATTTGTCAGTTAAAAATTAAATTCCATTTTAGGCTGGGCACGGTGGTTCATGCCTGTAATCCCAGTACTTTGGGAGGCTGAGGCAGATGGATCACCTGAGGTCAGGAGTTCGATACCAGCCTGACCAACATGGTGAAACCCCGTCTTTACTAAAAATACAAAAATTACCCAGGCGTGGTGGCAGACGCCTGTAATCCCAGCTACTTGGGAGGCTGAGGCAGGAGAATCACTTGTACCTGGGAGGCAGAGGTTGCAGTGAGCTGAGATCACGCCACTGCACTCCAGCCTGGGCAAAAGAGCGGGACTCCATCTCAAAAAAATAAATAAACACAAATTAAAATTAATTTTGATTTTAAAAAATGTGTTGGGACTGCAGCTGGCCTTGGGGGAGAGCGAAGGCCACTCCGCCAGGGGTCTGGAGACTAGGTCCTCCCTGAAGCCGGGGGACATAACGTCATCCAATCCCCTCCTCCCAGCCCAGATGTAGACAGGGGCCCCCGTGAGCTGTGAGCAGAGCATCCCCCAGAGAAGGCAGCCTCTCTGCTCCCAACCTCAGCCCTGGGGGGCTTCACACCAGGCTGAGTGCCAAGCCCCCCCACACACCACACTCAGGGTGGAAACCTTCTATGTGTTCTAAAGTCCTCCTCGGACACAGGAGGCAGCGCTCTGACATCACAGCCTTCAAAAAAGGCCAAGCTGTGCTCACAGCACATGTTTTCATTTCAAACTCTAGTGATTCAAATATCAGTAAGTAAATTAAATAAAACAAGTCCCTGAGTCCTAAGGCTGACATATATTCTTTCAGTTCATAAATTGGTTTTACTTAATCCCATGCTATTTAATCCACATTCCTGGTATGACTTATTCCTTGTTGGGATTTGGCCCAGGCTGCCGCTTTCAGGGGCCATTTCTGCCACCGGTGTCTTCCAAAAGGCCACGGCCGCAGCGGCAGGTGCCGAACTCACCTGGAGTCCAGGAATATCAGCTTCAGGTCGAGGCTGGCCCTGAACATGAACATGTTGCTATGCAGCTTGATCTCGGTGATGGCACTGGGCGGCAGCGACTGGCCCACGGCCACCAGCCCCACGATCTGGTAGCAGGAGTCGTACAGGGCCATGTCCAGCATATACTGCCTGATCTTCAAGTAGCCACTGCAGTGGATGACCTGGGAGTGGAGAGGGCAGGGTCAGCCACTGGCCGCCCGGGGTTGGGCTGGTGCCCACTCCTCCTGGCTCATTTTCTCAAGTGTGCTGGAATCTCTTCCAGCTCAGCTTCTACTCCACTGTGCGGCCCAACGTGCTGACAGGCACTGGTCCATTGCTTAGGAGAAGTGGAGAGCTGTGCTTCTTACGAAACAATATGATAGCTGTTGGCTCATTCTTGTCATCTTAGCACTTTGGGAGGCCAGGGTTGGGGGATTGCTTGAGTCTAGGAGTTCGAGACCAGCCCTGGCAACATGGCGAAACCCCATCTCTACAAAAAATACAAAAATTATCCGGGCATGGTGCTGGGTGCCTATAGTTTCTGGCTACTTGGGAGGCTGAGGCAGGAGGATCCCTTGAGCCCTGGAGGCGGGGGTTGCAGTGAGCCGAGATTGTGCCACTGCACTCCAGCCTGGGTAACAAAACAAACAAACAACAAAAAAAGACAACAACAAAAAATATCATAATGAAATAAAAGGGTTGCCTTTCCAATTAACTTTACTATCAGTAACTACAAATTAGGGCTCTGTGATATATGATGGAAATATACATTATTAGCTCACTGCCAAGCTGTGAGTAGGTAACATAACAAAGGCATCTGGCAGAAGCCAAATCTCTATAAAAACTTTTTAAAAAATTAGCCAGGCATGGTGGCACATGCCTGTGGTCCCAGCTACTCAGGAGGCTGAGGTGGGAGGATCACTTGAGCCTGAGGTCAAGGCTGCAGTGAGCCACGATTGCACCACTGCACTCCAACCTGGGTGGCAAAGTGAGACTGTATCTAAAAAACAGAATGAGCCACTGCGACAAGAATGCTCACGCCAGTGACTGTGCTGCTTGCCACCTTCCGACAGGACTGAACTTGGCATCCGTGTCACTGGACATGGGGTCTCACTCCAGTAAATAAACAATTATTTCAGTAGATTTTTTTTTTTTAGACAAGGTCTCACTTTGCTGCCCAGGCTGGAGTGCAGTAGTGCAATCGTGGCTCACTGCAGCCTTGACCTAAGGCTCAAGTGATCCTCCCACCTCAGCCTCCTGAGTAGCTGGGACCACAGGCATGTGCCACCATGCCTGGCTAATTTTTAAAATTTTTTTGTAAAGAATAGGTCTCAATATGTTGCCCAGACTGGTCTCGAACTCCTGGGCTCAAGCAATCCTCCCACCTCGGCCTTCCAAAGTACTGGAATTACAGGCGTGGAGCACCGTGCCCAGCCCCAGTACTTCGTTTTTAGTGTATTTTTATTTCCTTTATTTATAATTCCAGATTTTATCCCCCCATAATAATAAGCCAGAGTGGCCCTATACAAGCCCTTCCGATTGCCATAGTCAAAAACCAGACGGACGAGAACGCAGTGTTCCAGTGTCAGACAGAAATATCCACGCAGCCTCAAGCCTCCCACTGGACGCATTTATTCAAGCCGCAGTCTGTGAAATCTTGATAGGATCGTTATCATCAGGATAGCAGTGAAGCATCTTAGCCTTAAATTCTCTGTTCCAAAACCCTTCCTCCAGGATTTCTGAATGCATTCATCGCCTCTAGGGCTGGAACACATCTTAAAACCCTCCCATCTGTTCTTCCGCTTTACTAATGAGGAAACCAAGAACAAGACAGTGTTGTGTTTTGCTTAAGATTGGACAGTGGACAGCTAATAAGCGGCAGAAAAAAGTCAAATCCCATCCAGGCACGGTGCCTCACGGCTGTAATCCTGACACTTCAGGAGGCCAAGGCGGGGGACTGCTGAGGCTAGGAACTCAAGACCAGCCTGGGCAACACAGTCAGACCCCATCTCCACGAAAAATTTTTAAAATCAGCTGAGTGTGGTGGTGTGCGTCTGTGGTCCCAGCTACTCAGACGGCTGAGGCGGGAGGATCATTTGAGCCCAGGAGTTGAAGGGTCCAGTTAGCTGTGATTGGACAACTGAACCCCAGCCTGGATGACAGAGCAAGACCCTGTCCCTTGACAGAAAGACCCAGGTCCCCTGAAGAATATCTGTTGACACTTGGGGGTCCCCAACCCTGGCCCAAAGAGGCTTAGCATCTGGGACAACACGTAAGAAACATCCCTCAAACTGTAGCAGCAACGTGAGATACAGGTCAAAGGATCAGCTCAGAGTGGGATCAAAGAGGGGGGCTGGGGCGGGGTCTTCCAGAAAGAGAGGACAAAGGCACAAAAGCACCAAAGCGCCCTTTTCTGTCACCCCACGCTCCTCCCTCCTTTTCTAAGGGGCAAATCCTCCTGGAAGAAAGTTCCTAGCAGCCTCCAGCCTCATAGTGATGGGTTATGACATCTTTCCTCTAAGGTGGGACAGACAGCAACGAAAGTGCCCGGGAGGAGGGCGAGGAGTCCAGAGAGGGGACAAAAGGGCTGGTGGGGGGCACTCAGCACAGACTTACCCCTGCCCACCTTTCCCTGGGGAGCGGCTGACTCTCATGCCTGAGACTCCACCTTCTCCTCCATTCTGGAATTAACCAGAACAAGTGGTGGTGTCTGGCAGAGAAGTGCAGCCAGGGAGGAGCATGGGCTGGGCTCAGAGTCCCAGCTCTGCCACCAAGCCCCTTCTGCCATCCCTCCTCTTGTCCTTGACTACAAAACCTGGCTGGTGCCACTCATTCCAAAGGGCAGCTGTGACTCTTGAGGGAGTGGCCCAGATGCGGTGCTGCAGAGGAAAGCTCTCCTCGTACCTTGGCATGGGCATTACTGTTGTGCACACCGTCATCGGCAGCAGGGAACGTGGTGGAACATCCTGAGGGGAAGAGCAGGGTCTGTGCTCTGGGTGCACTGCTGGCTGCACCGTGCCCCGGAGGATGGGCCTCCATAAACTCCAGGAGCGGTGGCTCCATCGGGGCTGGCCCACATGCAAAGCGCCGAGGTACTAATCAAATCTGCCCTAAGCCAGACTGATTCCGGGTCTTACTCGATGAATCCCAGCCAGCCCGGAACATCCTGCTAAAACACCAGCTCTCACATTGTCTCCAAGAGACTGTGCAGCGTGTTGCTGGACAGGGCTACGTTAGTGGAGAGGACACGTGTGTGCTCCCGTGCCTTCCTTTCTGCAGACGCTCTTGAAACTACAGTGAGGACCCACGGCCGGCTCCTCCCCGCACCCAGGGCTCCCCGTACCTTGTATCCACTGCAGGTCAGGCCCGCGTTCCTTTTCGCCAAGACGCACTTCATTCGAAGAAAAAACGACCTCTCTATCTCATACTCTGCAAGCAGGAGCAAGGTGAGGTTGGCAGCTATCCCTCTGGGCTTCCACCACCCTTCTTCCAACCTCACCAATGCATTCCCAGGGCCAGATGCAGCTGCCAGAGACCTCTCAGTGTGCCCAGACCCTGCCCAGAGATCTTTGGCCTTGGCTGAGATCTGGGTTGGGGAGTGGAGACACCAGCCCAGCCCTGGTGTGGCTTCCTTTGCTCTAAAGGAAGGCAGCCAAACGAGGCCACCCCTGAGGCCCCGGATGGGCCCTGCAGAGCTCCACCTGCTGTTGCCTACTCCTGGGGGCTGTGGCCTCCAGGAAGGCCCAGAAGCCTCTAACCTCCCTCAGGGTAGCAGGACTTGACTGCATGTGACCCAGGCTCAGCAGATCCACGCTTTCAGCCTCACTCCTAGCTCGGAAGGACCACCCTGTCGTCTCTGTCTCTCCAGGGCTCTGCCCTTCCTACTTACTCTGTTTGCTTCCACAGGCCTCACCCACAAATCTCTGACCTCGCTATTGTCAATGCAAATGTGTCCCCTAAGGAAACACCCTCTGCTTCAGGAAGGGACACCAATGTGCTGAGAAACAAATAGAGAAGGACCTCTGAGGGAGGATGAGGTCACCCCACTCTAAATAAACGGCCCTTTGGTGGAGGTTAATAAATGAATTTTTAACGGAAGGTTACCACTAGGAATGGAAGCAAGTTCTTCCACCCTCCCTGACGTCACTGCCCTGTGGAAGCTCAGGAATCACCAACTAGGAATCCCCTAGTTGGAGAGGCTGCCATATTTTACCCACAATTCCCCTTGCAGCTAGTGTCTGTGGGCAGGAGGCTTCCCTCTAACATGGCCACCTGTCCCAGCCATTTCCAGATCAGCAGGGCGGGTGGAAGCTCAGGTCTAAAATATATCACCCTATCATTAACTCCTAAGTTCTCAGGTGAGCCCATTTCTCACACACTTATCATAAAACAATGGGGGTCATTTCAGACACAGAAAGTCAGCTCTGCGAGGGAGCAGCTGGGGAAAAAAGCAAGCACTTGGGAACCTCAACCCCTGCACCCCTCAGTTGGCTGTGGAAATGAGTCAGGTGCGTCCTCAATGCTTCCAGCCCGTGTTGCTTCAGACTTGAAGGCCACAGAAACGGGGTGAAAAGCTCTCATGATATACCCATGACCCAGGCAGGGTAAAATGAAACCAGGGGTAGGGGAGAAAGGCCACTCCCACACAGTTAACATACTGTGCAATTTTCAGGCCAGGGCAGTGGCTCCCGCCCGTAATCCCAGCACCTTGGGAGATGGAGGTAGGTGGATCACCTGAGGTTCAAGACCAGCCTGACCAACACGGCAAATCGCCATCTCTACTAAAAATACAAAAAAAAAAAAAAAATAGCCAGGCATGGTAGTGGGTGCCTGTAATCTCAGCTACTTGGGAGCCTGAGGCAGGAGAATCACTGAAACCCGGGAGGCAGAGGTTGCAGTGCGCCTAGACCATGCCACAGCACTCCAGCCTGGGCAACAAGAACGAAACTGCAACTCCAAAAAAAAAAAAAAAAAAAAAAACAAAACTTACGAGTGAAAAAAAAAAAAAAATAACCGCACTATTGGATGAAATTA